>CAAHFI011213769.1:0-17505 GCA_900893395.1 Euglena gracilis
GACGCCCACCCCGTGTCCGCCCCCCCGAGGGGGAACCCGGGATGGGCCTCCGGCGGCGTAGGATCTTTATTCCCCACCTCAGTTTCAGGAGATCCAACAAAGACTCGATTCCCTTTCGGCTTCACGCATACCCCCCTTGCATATCCACATACTGCACACATACCTGTCACTATCCTTTGCACCCTCGCCCTTTCTCGGTCTTGGGCCGCTTGCCACTCCCTTGCTTGCAACGTAAGGGGCGGGGCCCATACCCCCCCCTTCCCCGGCTCCAACCCTTGCCTCTCCACATCTGAAAAAGAGGACATTTTCAGTAAAATTTTCAGTAAAATTGACTGAAAATCCTTGCGCTTTCCAAATTCTATATCCCCTTTTTTCCTTTGTAAAAAAAATAGGCACAATACCTTGGGGGAGGGGACGGACGAAAGGTTCAAGGTTCGAGGTGGTGTTCGGTCTTCCCCTTAGGCAAACTTCAACTTCCGCTTTGTCGATTGTCTTGTCTTGACCAATGACAATGACTTTGACCAATGACAATGAATCAAACTCGCAGCCAATAATGAATCAAACTCAGCCAATGGTGAATCAAACTCAGCCAAATAGATAAACAAAAACAATGGTAAATGGGAAACCCACTGTGGGAAAGAAATCAAAGGAACACCACTTGCCAACAATGGGGGGAAAAAATCCTTTTTTTCTCCAACCGCCTTCCAATCCATGGGGAGATGCCCAATGCACTTCTGCCACTCTCCCCCCTCTCCAAATGCATTCCTTCACCTTCCTACATTTGGACCTTGGAATTGGAAGTCAAAATTAAGGATACCCCACTGGTTAGGAAAGGAGCCCATCCAGACGCGCTTCGCATCCCCTAGGGCCTTCTCCCTTCCCAACCTTCCCCCCACCACCCCCACGCTCTCTTCCATCCCCTACGAACTCAATGAATCCATCCACATATACTATGGGCAACAACATGACATCTGCCTCCCTCATCCTCACCCAAGGGATAATCCCACACACTTCACGCCATTAGGGCTTGGGGGCAACAAGGGCCTCCTCCCAGGCCTTCATGGACTCCACCCGTGCCCCCCCCCCGGACGCCCTTCCCTCAGGCGCTCGACGGGAACAACTCCTGGTGATCCAACCCACATTCACGCCAGGCAAACCTTCCCTTGGCATACAACCCAACAGGTCAAGCTGTCCAGGGGAAGAACAACAACAAAAACATACCACAGTACGCAAAGCGTCGCCGGCGAGTATCTTTCCCCATCAATGGGGCCGCACTCCGGGCGCACGTGGGTTTCCCGGACCCCCCACACCCCCTACTCAAAAAGTTTCTCCCAGAAACTTCAACCCTTCACCGACCAAAGGGAGGCGGGGTCCGGAAACCCATACCATCGATACTCCTCACTCCCTCACCAACCGGCAAAAAGGAAAAAAATTTTTTTTTTGACCGGCCTCACCCGTCGCCAACACTCCAAACCCTTGCCACCTTCACCCAGGTCACCCGCTCGCCTCGGCCTCACCCAACGAAGCCCGGGCGAAAACCAGGGTACTCTTCAAGTATCCGGTCAGCAGCAGCAGCCCGGTCCGCGGCGGCCGCTCGGTCTACGGCCGCGGCTCGGTCCACGGCGCCGGCCGGTCCACCTCCTCCACCAATAGGTGGCACCGCTTGCACACGATCCAGGTTATACACCTGCCACCAACACGGCAAGGATGGATTTGCCGGGGCTCGGGGCGCATTTCCCCATCGAGGAAACGCCCCCCCCCCGGGGCACTCAGGGGCATACCCGTGCCCCCCCCGGAGGTGAAAAATCTGTTCCCCCCAGGGGCGAAAATCCTGCCCCCCCCCCGGGGGGCGCGGGGCACTTTCCCCCCGGAGGCAAAATCCTGCCCCCCCCCCCCAGGGGCGCAGGGGCATGCTCCCCCAAGGGGCGAAAATCCTACCCCCCCCCCAGGGGCATAGGGGTACATTTCCCCCAGGGGGCTCCGGAGTTGTTTTTTTTTTTTGAAGGGGCAAATGATCATGCCCCCCCCCCGGGGGATCACTCCTCCACCTCGGGGGAATTGGACGGGAAATCATGGGTTCGGGCAACTGATTCGAACACTTGGGGGATGTCCAAAACCAGTCCCTTCTCTTGGCAATACGCGAGCCAGGGGTCGGGACAGCCACGCAGAAAACTGTCCGACGGCTCCCATGCCTCAAAATCTTGCCCCCGGTTGTCCACCGAGTCAAAAACTCAAACCCGTGGACCGGGTGAGGGCGATGGTCCAACACCCGATCGACCACGGGCACCACCGGCCGTTGGTCGACAGGATTGGAACCACGGAACACAAGCGGGTATGACTCTCCTAAATCCATGTCCCACAGGCAAGGCTTGAGTTGGTCCCTATGAACATCATACAACACTTTGTTCCGTACGGACCTGATAACTCGCCGCCCCCACCCGTTGCACCACCTGGAAAGGGCCCCTCCACCACCTCTCAATTTTTCGTCCTCCCACCTTCTTGGGATACAACAACCAAACCCAAGACCCATCCTCGAATGGGGCCTTCGGTTTCCTCTTGTTGTTGACCCGATCCTGAATTTTTTGGTGTGCTTCATGCAGGGCACCCGCCACCTTCCGATCGACAGCCTCCATGCGACCCAAAAAATTACCCACCTCCTCACACTCCCGCACCGGTTGCCAAGGGATCCCCGCCAGGCTCCTCTCCCGACCAAAAACCAACTCGTAGGGGGTGACACCGAAATCCCCCACCGCGTCATGCTGCCACCTCAAGGCCCGTGGGAGGGCCTCGACCCAATTTATCCCCTCCGCACAATGCATTTTGCGCAATGCGAGTTGCAAAATGCGACCGCACACTTCGGCCCTTCCATTTGCTTGTGGCCGATGAGCCTGGGAGTATGCCACACGAACCCCCAACCGGGCACACAAAGTGACAAACCATTGGCTCACGAATTGTGGGCCTTGGTCACTTGTGATCACATCGGGCACCCCCACCTCTCCCCAACTTGTGTCCATCAACAAGTGGGCCGCCCTCTCCCCAGTCAGGCCTAGCTTTGTCGTGGGCCGTGCCACCATCCACCCCGTCAACCGATCCACGCACAAAAGATAACAATCGTATGGCTGTCCCAACCACTTGACACTCGGCATCGAAAAAACATCCAAACAGACACTTGAAAAAAATCTGTCTGGGACCGGTGTTAGGTGGATTTCATCCTTCAGGGGAAACGTCGGTGGTTCACAAGCTTGGCAAACCAAACATTGTCGGTGGACCCGATCAGCCACCGACCGAAAATCAACCACTGGCGGAAAAACGTACCGTCGGGCCAACTCAGCCGTGAACCGCCTCCCCGATGCATGGGCCGTGGCCTCATGATGTGCCCGCACAACATGGAGCGCAAATTTTTCAGGGACACACAGCTTCTCCTCTCGATACATTTTATCCCCAAAAATTTTGATCCCCTTCGGCCAATCAGGTCCGGGGGCATTTGCAAGCTCCCAGTCCGCCCCCCAACACAGGGACTCCGCATACGCTTCCCCCCTTGGCCTCCATCACCCTTGCCGAATCAGGGGTGCTCTCTCGGGAAGCTCTCCCCCGGAGGAAACGGTCCCACATCCTCATCGGATCCCCCCCCCTGGTCGTCACACCAACCAGGATCCGTATCCTCATCACAAACCCCTCTCGGCACCCTCCCCCCCCTCCGGCGATCCCGGCTCATCGGCCGAAGTCCCGGTGGGGGATGCCCTCGGGACTCCCCCTGGGGTGACTTTCGTGCCACAACCCTTTTCCACGTGAAGGCGACTTGGCGAACACAAAACGCCGACTCCACGGCACGGGGCCGGGCCTACCTCAGGCCCCGACACCGATGGGCAGGAAGCATCGATCACCGGGTCAGGATTCACACAAAACTCAGGCCCAAGCACCAAATCAGATTCGCCATCCGGACCAACCAACTCAGGCCCACCCTCCGGTTGTGATGCACCCAATATCACAGGATCCCCATCTGACACCACCACACCACCAGGGGAAAGACCAACTTCGGATGCACATTGGTCCTCCAACACAGGCAACAGAGGTGGTTCACCGCAGGATCTTTGTGCTTTCATCCCCCTTCGGCGCCACTTCACGGCCCGAACGGGTGATTACATGCACATGTCCAGCCAAAGGACGGGCAACTTGTCCAGGACCACTCACCACCAAACAGCCGGGACTGCCCCCCCCTCCCCGTCGGACCAACCCCACCAAGGCGCGTTCGCGCAACTCTTGTGCAATCATTTTTTCACCTCCTCCCGGGCCGTTTCGCTTCCATGAAAACTCACATCCTCCCGTGCGGATGTGGCTGGGTAGGCATACCGGGACAGCGCATCGGCCACCACATTTGTGGGTCCCGGCATATACACAATTTCCAAGTCAAACTGGGACAGGGTCTCATGCCAACGCGCCCTCCGGCCCCTCGGCCCGGAAGGTGTGTCTACGTGCTCCGTGACCCAATTTTGGAGTGACCGATGATCCGTGACCACGATCACGGGTTGGAAACCGATGTGGCCTGCCCATTTCCGTAAGGCAGCCACGATCGCGTACGTTTCTTTTTCGCGCGGAGTCCAATTCAGTTGACTTCCTGTCAACTTGCGTGAAAAGAAACTCACAGGCACCAAACGGGTCTTGCCGATGTCAATGCGAGAGGTGCGATCTTCCTCGGGATGCACCTGTTCCAAGACCGCACCAATGGCGAAATCGCTGGCATCACACCGCATGACAAAAGGTTTATCCGGGTCAAGTTGGTAGAGTTCGAGCTCCTTTGCCAACTGCCGTTTCAAATTTTCAAACGCCTGGATGTCTGAGGATGCCCACTCGATCCGAACCCGTGACCCCTTTTTCCTTCCACCCGTCCGACTTTGAGCTTTTCCATGAGGGGGGCTGCATATTCCGCGTAGTGATCCACGTATTCACTGAAATAATTACACAGCCCAAGGAACCCACGCATCTCCGTGATGGTTTTTGGCAATTGCCACTCTTGGATGGGTAGCAACTTGCCCGGAGCCGGGCTTCGGGTCCCCTCACGGAGTATGTGCCCACAAAACTCCACTTGGCGCATAAAAAATGTGACTTTTTCGGGCTGCATACCAGGTTGTTTTGATGGAGCGTCTCCAGAACCTGCCGGACATCTCGGGCATGGTTCCGCAGAAGTTCGCTCACCGAATCCCCGGTGGACCCCACAATAATATCATCTATGTAAGGGTCGGCGAACTCCAGGTCCCGCAGGACCCACTCCATCATGCGCTGAAACTGCGCCCCCGCATTTTTCAAGCCCATGACCTGCACTTTCCATTGCATGGTCCCACGGGGGGTCGACATGCACGTGATGTGCCGGTGTTCCGGCTTCATGGGCATTTGGTGATATCCATCTGTGAGGTCGAGAACCGACCACATCTTGAATTTGCCCTGCCGCTCCAAAATGGCACCAATCAGGGGCAAAGGATGGCCGTCCTTCAATGTGGCTGCATTTTGTGGTCTCAGGTCCTGAACCAACCGATATTCCCCTGGTCGTTTCTTGGGCACAGGGAATGAGGGGGTATTCCACGCCCCCCGTCCAGGTTCGACCTTCCCACTCTTCACCACTCATCAATCAATTTCGCATGTGCCTCCCGACGCTCCCCAGCCAAACGGAAAGGTGGCACACTCACAGGTCGGGCATCCGATCTCAGCCAAATTTCAGCCTCCCCAAACGGGCCTCGAATGGGGGGATTCACAGGACACACCCCCGACAAAGAAGTTTCTGCAAATTCTGCAAATAACTCCTTTTTTAGCCGCTCGATCTCAACCCCCTCCGCGGGGTCGGTCGGTTCCACAGCCCCTTTCACCGTGTGGGTGTGCGCTTGTGCGGCACATAGACGTTTGGCCACTTCCCACTCGGTTTCCTCATCACCCGCACCATCCGATTCCGAATCCTCCCCAGATTGTCTTGCCTCACCCTCTCGCCTTCCCCCCCATGCCATCTTGAAAGAAACTCGGGGCTCAGCCACAAGTCTCATACACCGGACCTCTTCCATGGCACGAAACAACGCCGGATCCGGCTCCGACACAGGTGGGGGGGCCTCCCCTCCACGAAATTTCCATGAACGGGACATCGCCCCGGTCACCACAAAGCAACATGAACCACACAGGCCACCGGGTATGTTGCAATGGCTTGCTCCGCAACTCAAAAACGCTGGATCCCCAGGGATAGTGCATCGATTTCACCGCCATTTTCCGTGCTCGCACGAAATAATCCTTGTCCTCCCACTCAGGCATCACCAACACGGCATGTGCATGATCTTTTTCAACCTTGTCCAACACTTGGTTGAACAAGTCAAAAGGAGGATTCAACCACAGAACCTCCGAACCCCATGGCTGCAAAAAAGCATCCTCCGACTCGGAACTCCCAGGTCCCCACCAACGGCAAAATCGAGCCGTGGACTCCTCACTGAAGGCATCCACGGTGGGCTGGATTCCCAACTCCTGCATGACGCTTTGAACCACTGACCATTGCACTGCGTAGGAATTCTGGCGCCATCTGCCACCGGGCGATCCTCGACGATGGGCACTCCCACCGCTCCCCTGCGAGATGCCCCCCCTCCGAGACGGCTTGACGTTGACACATCCCGACTCCCAGCATGGGCTGTGAGACATGCACGATGTTTGGAGGACCTCCCCCCGAACACAAGCCCATGTGAGCCGTTTTCCTCCCCATGGGAATCTGCACTTCGCACGTCCGTGCATGCACCCAACACAGGTGTGGAACTCCCCAAACCCGTCACGTACTCACCAAACTTGGGGGTAAACGGTAAGCCAACTCGCGCTTCACCGACCCCGTGTTCCCCCTGTGCGTTCTTGTGTTCCGAATCCCGTCGGATTCCCAGGATCTGCACAAGGTTTGGGCACGTCCTCTGATCGCAAACCACCGATTTCAATCACGGATGTGATCACTCCCAAAAAAACGTGTCGGTTTCCGATACCCAAAATCCGAAAACTGGCATTGATCACAATCCACAAACGGGAACCCCTCCATCAGGCTGCTTGTTGCCAGTAATCCGGTTGCCGGAGTTTCATCCACCACCGTGCCGGCTGGTAGAACTCCACAATTTCCAGGGTCTTTCGAACTACCTGGTCCGCATGTGCCAGGTCCCTGACACCAACGGTCTTGGCCCGGCTGTACTCAGTGCAAGGTGGACATGCGACAATGACCTCGAAGAATCCCTTGGGATATGCATTCGCATAATCCCACGTCAACACATCAACCGTGTGTGTCGCCCCACGTTTGGGATCACTGTCCACGGAGACCACGCAAAACCCGTGGGCTTGGAGCACCCTCGTGGCGCTGCCCGTGCCCGAAAACAAATCCAAAGCCATCCTCTTGGGCCCCAGATCTGCTTTCTCAACGCAAACGCGGGGCTCTGGACACCCCCCACCCGTTGCCCTTATCTCAACGGTGGGACTCCCAGGCATCCAAAGCAGCATTCCCCCACTTGACCCCGCAACCCATGTCGTTTTGGGTCCACCTGAAAATTTCGTTCTCCCAACCAGGTGTATGACACAATCACGTCCTCGGCAATGTCCGCCTCACACAACCTGGTTGGGGCAATCACCTTCACAGCCCGTCCCGTGTCCACACAAAAACCCTCGAAGGTGAGCTCCATGCTCACCTCCCGGGATCCACCTTGCATCGGCTTTTGGTTTGCGGCCATCAGTCGCAGGGGCGTTTCCGCCGCCGTCAAATGCTCCTCGGATCAACCCTTTTCGCACCAGGCTCACTTGCGCACCGGTGTCGATCAACACCATGACCGACGGCTGAACCCCTTCCGCTACGCGTCCCACCGCCCGTAGATGCAAATGTTCGTCCTTCATCCCGGGGGCCCGGATGACTCGCGTGGACAAACTGGAAGCCCCCGACGGTGTGCCCCCCGCCCCTCTGGGAGTCACGGCTAAAAAACTCTGTCCCCCAAGCTGCACCTCGCTCGCACCCTCTGAGGGACTCGGGTTTACACAGCCTGCCCTCTCGGGCTGTGACCCCCTACTCAGGCCTTTGGGGGGGACCCCCCCTTCGGGGCTGGTCCTTGGCAGACCTCTTCTGGCTTTCCTCTCTGGCCTTTCTGACCCACTCGCACTGGCGGTAGTCGTGTACAAACTCCCGCCCGGCAGCTTTGCACGTGAAACACTCTGATTGCCGATTCCAGTAGCAAGTTTTTGGGTCATGGTCACTCCTCCAATTCCCTTTTCGACATGTGGGGCACCCACCAGGTCCAGAATCCCCCCCTTGGTCTGATCTCCTCGGGGATGGGGATTTCTTCCAAATCCCTTGCCCTTCCTTTTGGTGGGGGATTTGCTCTCAGGTCTCTGTTCCGAAGGTGCCTGCACCACGACTGCTTTGGTCTCCAACGGTTTGGGGTTCGCCCTTGCGTCCCCGGATGGGTCTCCAAACCAAAACGCCCGGCGGGTGATTTCCACTCCTCATCTGTCCGAAGACGGGCAGCCACAAATTCAAAAATGTCATCACTCGACAATTCATACTCGTGTCGAGTGAAGTTCACCCTGGCCCCATCCATGGTTGCCCCGTGCCACGCCAAGAGCTTTTCCCGCCAAGCCTCAGTGGGAGTCTCGATCACGTATCCTGACGAACATTCGTGCACCGGTGGCAGTGATTCCCCAAGGTGGGCTTGAATTTCTGCCAAAACGGCTGGCCCGTTCACCCTCGTTGGAAACGTGACCCTGATCCACGGACGGCTGACCCGCCGCCTTGCGGTCTCCCGCATGAGATCTTCCTGGAGCGAAGGCGACATTTGTGTGAACAACATTTTTCGCTCCTCACCGGCGCTACGTTCCGGAACTTCCTCCCTTGATAATTTGAATTCCGCCTCGTACCTGCGCCAGTCTTGTAAGGTCGCCCCCCCCTTGGGTCCTGTCCTGCTCAACCTGCTCTCCAACTCTCCGTGCTGCTTCAAGCTCCTTGGCGGCGGAAACCCGCCAACGTGAGACCCGCATCCTGCTTCATGCGCAATCTCAACTTTGCCTGAGTTGCCTCATCGAGGCAACTTTTGAACTCCTGCAACAACACGAAATCTGATGGGGGAAGGGGAGAAGTCTCGGCAACAACCCGCTCGAGCTCCTCCCATTCCCCCTCAAACTTGGCAAAATCCTTGGCCAACCCTGAAAACCGCGGACGCGGCATCCGCCGCCACACATCTGAATTGATGGGATGGGTCTGAAAAAATGGGAATTGGCTCGCTGGGGCTGCCCCCGTCACACCCACCCGTGCCGTACGCCCAGGGTCATCATGCTGGCTGCATTGATTTGCATGGGACCCCACAAAACTGGAATTTTCAGCGTAATTCCCGGGGGGTGCACCACCAGACCAACCACACAATCCTCGACCCCCAGCACCTGGCAGAATGAGTTTGGGTCGGGCGATCTCACTCTCTCCGTCCGAAGCATGGCTGCCAATCACAGAGGGAGGGGGCAACAACCTCCTACCCCCTCGCGGAAACTCCTGGCCCACTGGGGGGACAGAATTCACGGTTGGCAGATCCCTGCGCAGAATCCCCACAGACGCTGCTGCCCCAAAGCAACCTCCCTTTCCTGTCGGAATCTCTGGGCCATTTCGTCCACATAGCCCTGCGTCCGCAGGTCCACAGCCTGGCAAGCTGCCTCCCCAGGATCCGCCTCCCCAACCCCCAGGGGAGTCGGTTCCCTCACTGGGGAGATCGACTCAACGATCCTCCCCATTGGACTTGGCTGGGCAAATCCCCTTTGGCCCCGAGTGGGGGCTCCCCCCCAAACCCTACTGGCTGCATCACTGGGGGCGGCTGACGAATCGCAGGCACACCGCTCGCTTGAGCCTGCAGGTTGGGCTGGGCGGTGACGGGGGTCCTCGTCTCCCCAATTGTCATCATTCCGCCCACGTTTCCGCACCTCCCAGCTCCTGCGACAGGGACTGAGGGAAGGCGGCTTTGCAGATGCGCATCGACTTGGGCATGCACATCCCGTAACCACCCTTCCACTCGCTCCCGGATCTGCCCACTTTCCACGGCAAGCAGATTTTGTAGAATTTCTCTCTGCCCATCTGCTGCTGGCTGTGCGTGCACCCACCCCTGCAGCTGCTGAATCCTCGGATCTGATTTCGGCCAACGCTGGGGTCAATCCCCCCTGGTCCTCCCCCCCCTTGGCCGAGACCGAACCCACTCTTCCAAAGCCTGCACTCGCTTTTCCACTGTGTTGCTGAGTCCGCTCTGGGCCTCCTCAACTCAGCACAAATCGAACTGACCTGTTGAAATTGTGCGGAAAATCTGGCAAACATGGCTTCCTTTTCTGCCTCAAATTCTGCCCGCATTTGGCCTTCAGCCAAACGGTGCCCCTCCAAAAGCAGCAATTTTCCTTTCATGCCCAGCCTCACTCGCTGCCAATTCTGCCTGATGCGTGCGCATACACTGGCCAATTGCTGCGCAAATCGGCGCGCTGGCTGCCCACCCCCTGTAGTTTGCCATCATTTCACTGGATCCTAGCAAATTCAGAAATAACGTCGTTTCGCAAATTGTGAATCTGATTGCCCAACCCGTCGCTGGCCGCACGTAAAAATTGCAGCCCCTGCCCCGTTTGCCCCTCCACTGCCTGCATCGCCAACAATCCCTGAGACACCATCCAAGGAGTGGTTGGCTTGCGCCTCTGCCTGTTGCCATAAGCCTCCACAGATTGCCCCACCATATGCAAAAATGGCATCATGGCCCCCACTTGATCTTGCATGGTCCCATAATTTCTGCTCAATTGCAAATCCTGGGGCCAATGATTTGCACCGCCCCCCTGCCACCATCATAGCAGCTCTGGCTGCCGCTGCATGGGTGATCCATTCAATGCCTGACCCTGTCCAAGACCCGTCCCACTCGGGGGGATCTCGTGGGCTTCCCATTCCCCCCACGGTCCACAGGACTGGGTCCACGACACTGAATTACTGGGCACAACCAACACACCGCCAGGGGGGGGTTGGGTCTCCTCATCGACATCCACTGGGTCCCCCCTGCTGGCAGTGATCATACCTATGCTTTTCACCGGGTTCCAACCAAAAAAACTGACTGGGACTGCTGGTCGTCATCAATTCCGTAGAGAAATTGCAGCCGGATCACTGCCAATTCAGCGGGATCTGGCTCCCAGTCATCATCATAACCATGGGCCTTCATCACTGCAATTTCTGGGCTCCTCTGACCCAAAAACTGCTGGCTGACTGGGCTGCATGATGGGCTGGGCTGGCCTGGCATGGCTGGGCTGCTGGCTCTTGCATATCTGCTGGCTCGTGATGGGCTGGGCTGCTTTGCATGGGCTGGGCTGGCCCATGATGGGCTGGGCTGGCTCTTGCATCATGGGCTGGCTGGCCCATAATGGGCTGGGCTGGCTGGGCTGGCCCTTGCATGATGGGCTGGGCTGGCCCGTGCGTAATTGGCTGGGGCACTGCAATTTCTGGGCTCTCTGACCCAAAAACTGCTGGCGGTTGACTGGGTGGTCCTGCATGGCTGGGCTGGGCTGGCCCTGCAGAATTGGCTGGGGCTGGGCTGACTCCTGCGATCTGGCTGAGCTCTCCCTGCTGCAGCTGGCTGGAGTGGGCTGGCCCCCGACTGCTGGCTGGGGCTGGGCTGCCCCCCCGACTGCTGGCTGTGGCTGGGCTGGCCCTGCGTTTGGCTGGTGCTGGGCTGGCCCCCCGACTGCTGGCTGGGGCTGGGCTGGCTCTGCGTTTGCCAATGCAATTCCCAATTGAAATTGCAAACGGGCTTCAACTCCCAAACTGTCGTGGGCAAAAACTTGCTGACTAATTTCTGCTGGCTGTGGCTGGCACTGAGCTGGCGTTGGGCTGGGCTGTGCAATTCCAATCATAAATTGCGACTCAGCCCCCCTAATTTCCAGACCCCTGGGACTGAAAATTGTTGAACACCAGCGTCACACCTTGCCACTTCGTCGTCTTGCTTGCTGGGCTTCTGGTCCCGTCGGCCTTCCTCGTTCAATTGATAATATTTCGGTCCGCTGCCAATGAACTTGTGGCCTCCAGGCCAGGGCCTCGGTCCTCGAGGCCCTCTCGCAGCACCTGAGAAATCGACGCAGCTTGGTTGGGAGGCAACAGAAAACTTTCATGGTGACCCAGATGTTGTAATCAGCAAAAAACACCTGGGGTTCCGTCTGGAAACCCCCTTGGATCTCCCTGAATTGCAATGTCGGCGACATTACAAACCAACACCACCCGCTGCTGTCTTCAAACCAATGATGACAATCATCACCAAAAAAATCCAACCCATCACCGCAACCAGTTCCATAATTGTTGGTGTCTGAAAATTTGTCTGCGAAACTCAGGGCAAAACAATACAGACAAAATCATTCACTGACAATCCAACCAAAAAACTGATTGCAAGCTTTCGCCCTCTGATTACCATGTTTACGCTGGGAAACATGGATTTGAAAAGCTGAAAAACACAAACAGCAACCGCAGTACAAACCTCTGCGACCATGTTAACGCGGGACGCCCACCCCGTGTCCGCCCCCGAGGGGGAACCCGGGATGGGCCTCCGGCGGCGTAGGATCTTTATTCCCCACCTCAGTTTCAGGAGATCCAACATAGACTCGATCCCTTCGGGCTTCATGCATACCCCCCTTGCATATCCCCAAACATACCTGCGTCACTATCCTTTGCACCCTCGCCCTTTCTCGGTCTTGGGCCGCTTGCCACTCCCTTGCTTGCAACGTAAGGGGCGGGGCCCCATACCCCCCCCTTCCCCGGCTCCAACCCTTGCCTCTCCACATCTGAAAAAGAGGACATTTTCAGTAAAATTTTCAGTAAAATTGACTGAAAATCCTTGCGCTTTCCAAATTCTATATCCCCTTTTTTCCTTTGTAAAAAAAATAGGCACAATACCTTGGGGGAGGGACGGACGAAAGGTTCAAGGTTCGAGGTGGTGTTCGGTCTTCCCCTTAGGCAAACTTCAACTTCCGCTTTGTCGATTGTCTTGTCTTGACCAATGACAATGACTTTGACCAATGACAATGAATCAAACTCGCAGCCAATAATGAATCAAACTCAGCCAATGGTGAATCAAACTCAGCCAAATAGATAAACAAAAACAATGGTAAATGGGAAACCCACTGTGGGAAAGAAATCAAAGGAACACCACTTGCCAACAATGGGGGAAAAAATTTTTTTTCTCCAACCGCCTTCCAATCCATGGGGAGATGCCCAATGCACTTCTGCCACTCTCCCCCCTCTCCAAATGCATTCCTTCACCTTCCTACATTTGGACCTTGGAATTGGAAGTCAAAATTAAGGATACCCCACTGGTTAGGAAAGGAGCCCATCCAGACGCGCTTCGCATCCCCTAGGGCCTTCTCCCTTCCCAACCTTCCCCCCACCACCCCCCACGCTCTCTTCCATCCCCTACGAACTCAATGAATCCATCCACATATACTATGGGCCACAACATGACATCTGCCTCCCTCATCCTCACCCAAGGGATAATCCCACACACTTCACGCCATTAGGGCTTGGGGGCAACAAGGGCCTCCTCCCAGGCCTTCATGGACTCCACCCGTGCCCCCCCCCGACGCCCTTCCCTCAGGCGCTCGACGGAACAACTCCTGGTGATCCAACCCACATTCACGCCAGGCAAACCTTCCCTTGGCATACAACCCAACAGGTCAAGCTGTCCAGGGGAAGAAACAACAACAAAAAACATACCACAGTACGCAAAGCGTCGCCGGCGAGTATCTTTCCCCGTCAATTGGGGCCGCACTCCGGGCGCACGTGGGTTTCCCGGACCCCCCCACACCCCCTACTCAAAAAGTTTCTCCCAGAAACTTCAACCCTTCACCGACCAAAGGGAGGCGGGGTCCGGAAAACCCATACCATCGATACTCCTCACTCCCTCACCAACCGGCAAAAGGAAAAAATTTTTTTTGACCGGCCTCACCCGTCGCCAACACTCCAAACCCTTGCCACCTTCACCCAGGTCACCCGCTCGCCTCGGCCTCACCCAACGAAGCCCGGGCGAAAACCAGGGTACTCTTCAAGTATCCGGTCAGCAGCAGCAGCCCGGTCCGCGGCGGCCGCTCGGTCTACGGCCGCGCTCGGTCCACCGGCGGCCGGCCGGTCCACCTCCTCCACCAATAGGTGGCACCGCTTGCACACGATCCAGGTATACACCTGCCACCAACACGGCAAGGATGGATTTGCCGGGGCTCGGGGCGCATTTCCCCATCGAGGAAACGCCCCCCCCCGGGGCACTCAGGGGCATACCCGTGCCCCCCCCTTCCCGGAGGTGAAAAATCTGTTCCCCAGGGGCGAAAATCCCCCCCTCCTCGGGGCACGGGGCAAATCCCCCCCAAGGGCGAAAATCCTGCCCCCCCCCGAGGGGCACCGGGCATGTTCCCCCGGGACAAAAATCCTGCCCCCCCTCAGGGGCATACTCCCAAGGCGAAAATCCTACCCCCCCCGGGGCGCAGGGGCAACATTTCCCCCCGGGGCACAAAAAATCCTCCCGCCCCCCCCCAGGGGGCTCCGGAGTTTTTTTTTTGAAGGGGCAAATGATCATGCCCCCCCCGGGGATCACTCCTCCACCTCGGGGAATTGGACGGGAAATCATGGGTTCGGGCAACTGATTCGAACACTTGGGGGATGTCCAAAACCAGTCCCTTCTCTTGGCAATACGCGAGCCAGGGGTCGGGACAGCCACGCAGAAAACTGTCCGACGGCTCCCATGCCTCAAAATCTTGCCCCCGGTTGTCCACCGAGTCAAAAACTCAAACCCGTGGACCGGGTGAGGGCGATGGTCCACACCCGATCGACCACGGGCACCACCGGCCGTTGGTCGACAGGATTGGAACCACGGAACACAAGCGGGTATGACTCTCCTAAATCCATGTCCCACAGGCAAGGCTTGAGTTGGTCCCTATGAACATCATACAACACGCTTTGTTCCGTACGGACCTGATAACTCGCCGCCCCCACCCGTTGCACCACCTGGAAAGGGCCCCTCCACCACCTCTCAATTTTTCGTCCTCCCACCTTCTTGGGATACAACAACCAAACCCAAGACCCATCCTCGAATGGGGCCTTCGGTTTCCTCTTGTTGTTGACCCGATCCTGAATTTTTTGGTGCTTCATGCAGGGCACCCGCCACCTTCCGATCGACAGCCTCCATGCGACCCAAAAACCCACCTCCTCACACTCCCGCACCGGTTGCCAAGGGATCCCCGCCAGGCTCCTCTCCCGACCAAAAACCAACTCGTAGGGGGTGACACCGAAATCCCCCACCGCGTCATGCTGCCACCTCAAGGCCCGTGGGAGGGCCTCGACCCAATTTATCCCCTCCGCACAATGCATTTTGCGCAATGCGAGTTGCAAAATGCGACCGCACACTTCGGCCCTTCCATTTGCTTGTGGCCGATGAGCCTGGGAGTATGCCACACGAACCCCCAACCGGGCACACAAAGTGACAAACCATTGGCTCACGAATTGTGGGCCTTGGTCACTTGTGATCACATCGGGCACCCCCACCTCTCCCCAACTTGTGTCCATCAACAAGTGGGCCGCCCTCTCCCCAGTCAGGCCTAGCTTTGTCGTGGGCCGTGCCACCATCCACCCCGTCAACCGATCCACGCACAAAAGATAACAATCGTATGGCTGTCCCAACCACTTGACACTCGGCATCGAAAAAACATCCAAACAGACACTTGAAAAAAATCTGTCTGGGACCGGTGTTAGGTGGATTTCATCCTTCAGGGGAAACGTCGGTGGTTCACAAGCTTGGCAAACCAAACATTGTCGGTGGACCGATCAGCCACCGACCGAAAATCAACCACTGGCGGAAAAACGTACCGTCGGGCCAACTCAGCCGTGAACCGCCTCCCCGATGCATGGGCCGTGGCCTCATGATGTGCCCGCACAACATGGAGCGCAAATTTTTCAGGGACACACAGCTTCTCCTCTCGATACATTTTATCCCCAAAAATTTTGATCCCCTTCGGCCAATCAGGTCCGGGGGCATTTGCAAGCTCCCAGTCCGCCCCCAACACAGGGACTCCGCATACGCTTCCCCCCACTTGGCCTCCATCACCCTTGCCGAATCAGGGGTGCTCTCTCGGGAAGCTCTCCCCCCGGAGGGAAACGGTCCCACATCCTCATCGGATCCCCCCCCCTGGTCGTCACACCAACCAGGATCCGTATCCTCATCACAAACCCCTCTTCGGCACCCTCCCCCCCCTCCGGCGATCCCGGCTCATCGGCCGAAGTCCCGGTGGGGATGCCCTCTCGGGAATCCCCCTGGGGTGACTTTCGTGCCACAACCCTTTTCCACGTGAAGGCGACTTGGCGAACACAAAACGCCGACTCCACGGCACATGGGGCCGGGCCTACCTCAGGCCCCGACACCGATGGGCAGGAAGCATCGATCACCGGGTCAGGATTCACACAAAACTCAGGCCCAAGCACCAAATCAGATTCGCCATCCGGACCAACCAACTCAGGCCCACCCTCCGGTTGTGATGCACCAATATCACAGGATCCCCATCTGACACCACCACACCACCAGGGGGAAAACCAACTTCGGATGCAATTGGTCCCTCCAACACAGGCAACAGAGGTGGATCTTTGTGCTTTCATCCCCCTTCGGCCCACTTCCGGCCCGAACGGGTGATTACATGCACATGTCCAGCCAAAGGACGGCAACTTGTCCAGGACCACTCACCACCAAACAGCCGGGACTGCCCCCCCCTCCCCGTCGGACCAACCCCACCAAGACGCGTTCGCGCAACTCTTGTGCAATCATTTTTTCACCTCCTCCCGGCCGTTCGCTTCCATGAAAACTCACATCCTCCCGTGCGGATGTGGCTGGGTAGGCATACCGGACAGCGCAATCGGCCACCACATTTGTGGGTCCCGGCATATACAAATTTCCAAGTCAAACTGGGACAGGGTCTCATGCCAACGCGCCCTCCGGCCCCTCGGCCCGGAAGGTGTGTCTACGTGCTCCGTGACCCAATTTTGGAGTGACCGATGATCCGTGACCACGATCACAGGTTGGAAACCGATGTGGCCTGCCCATTTCCGTAAGGCAGCCACGATCGCGTACGTTTCTTTTCGCGCGGAGTCCAATTCAGTTGACTTCCTGTCAACTTGCGTGAAAAGAAACTCACAGGCACCAAAACGGGTCTTGCCGATTCAATGCGAGAGGTGCGATCTTCCTCGGGATGCACCTGTTCCAAGACCGCACCAATGGCGAAATCGCTGGCATCACACCGCATGACAAAAGGTTTATCCGGGTCAAGTTGGTAGAGTTCGCTCCTTTGCCAACTGCCGTTTCAAATTTCAAACGCCTGATGTCTGAGGTGCCCACTCGATCCGAACCCGTGACCCCTTTTTTCCTTCCACCCGTCCGACTTTGAGCTTTTCCATGAGGGGCTGCATATTCCGCGTAGTGATCCACGTATTCACTGAAATAATTACACAGC
>CAAHFI011213907.1:0-20373 GCA_900893395.1 Euglena gracilis
GCAAAAAAGGGAAAATTTTCCTTAAAAATTCAAAAACCCCAATATCATGCACAAAAATGATGAAGTTTCAAAAAATATCAGGTTTTTGGAGTGAAAAAAAAAACATTGTAAATTGCAACTTACACCAATTTACACATGGCATGAAGCGCCGAAGGAAAATTTTTAGTATTTTTGGGAACGTGTTTTCTTTGGGCACAGGTCGGTCAAGAAAAATTCAAAAAACTAACACCCCCCAAAATAAGACCCCCCTGGAGGTTCCCAGCAACGGGACCCAAAAATGAGACCCGGGTGTTGTTTCCGGGGGGGGGGGTTACTCCATTTTCGTCCCCTAAGTTGCCCTAAGGCTTCTGTCTGTTGTATGGCCGGCGCTAACTTCGCTTCAAGGCCCAGTTTTGTGGGTGAGTGGCCAGGGACCCCTGACACTAGTGCTCTTGTGTTGCTCCCTGGCTGGGTGAGCAAATCTGGTGTAATTCCAACGCTACAGAGCAGAGACAAACACTCACCTTGTGAGGTTGGTTTGGTTCTCGTGGATGAATCTACACCCGTGCTGCTCTTGCCTCCTGCCCTCTTCCCACTTTTCTGTGTGGGGGACCACCCTCCCCTGTGGTAGCGTCCCTCCGGTGTAAAAAAACCTCTGCTTCAGCCAAGCACCACTTCAGCGGATCCCTCATGGGAATGGGCTTTGGACCCAAACGGTGCAAACTCTCGCAACTTTTGCTGCATCAACAGGTGGACTGCCAGAATCTCCAACTGGTGCTATTTGGTGCACATTTGGAGTTTAGAAACAGCTTGTTTCTTTCCCCAACTTTCTTTCCCACTCTTAAAAGCACATGATGAAATTTGTATAAAAAATCTGGCCTGGGCACTAAACAGCCACATGTGCAATGAAGAACCAACAGGGCAAAAAATCGTGAATTTCTCTTTGAAAAACACAGCTTTTTTCAGAAATTTTCATGTTTCATGTTTGTGAGAAATTCAGATTGCCAGCAATACACATATGTGTGTGTGTGTGTTTCTTCATTCAAAAGACGGCGCCATCAAAGCACACCCGGTTCAGGCCGCAAACCAAACGTGGAATACATTGCAATGGCCTGGGGACCATCATGATAGCTTTTGTCAATGCCAGAGTTTTTATCTCTGTCACTGAACAGATTTCATTAAAATTCTGTGTGATATCATCGTAAAGGAGAACACAGAAAATGCAGGAAACAGCACTTTGGGGAAAACCCTGGCTCTCACCAATATAGTTGCGCACGCCTCTGGCAAGGAGGAGGAGTCCAGAGAAGCAATTATAGTCATAAAAATAGCCTGGGACGCCTGCAACATGGGAGCATATACAACAGCAGTGGGAAACGTTTGCATACCCAAAGCCTGAAGCTCCAAAGAACATTCCAAATACAGGCAGTGCAGAACTTTGAGCAAGGATGGGGTCCTTTATGTGAGAGTCAGACTTGGGAATCGAATGGTTGCGAGTGAGCGATGATGAGGCCGAGATTGGAGGGATTTGCTGTGCGGATCGGAGCATCACTGGTGCAAACAGGAGCGATGCAGTGGGAAGCAGTCCACCGAAGGGTGAAATGAGAAATGCTTTGACATTGGGTCAGGTGCGATGCAGGGGAGGACGCCCTCATCTTGCTGATCTTTACCCTCCCCAATTTGGCCATTTTGGCCAAAATGGGGTACGCCGTGCCAGATTGTCCACCCCCCATCCAGGGGTGAGGGTAGTCCCTTCAGCACCACACTTTTTGAGGGAGATATTCAGCGTTGCAGAAAATGCCCAAATTTTGATGACTGAAAATTGGTGCAGGGATTCCCATTCGTCTCACACATCTCAACTCCAAAAGTTTTTCCCTAGGCAACAGCCAAATCTAGGGGGTAATCTGGGGGGGTGAGGGTGACTTGACATGACCTGTCCTGACGTGACCTGACCTGACCTCTCCTCCCTCACTTCTCAGACAAATCTTCAGTGATGGGTTTAGGTGCACTGCTATTGGGTTGGGATACAAAGGAGGTGAAAAACGAAACCAGTGTCACGACACCGAAGAAAGATTGCAAGATAGCACGGCAGTTGCCAGGCGGCCCAATCCAAACCGCAAATGAAGCCATTTGATTGCGCCATTTGCCAGAACACATCCATACTGCAGAAATACGATGATTTGATGTTAGCACCCTTTTTCCAAAAAAAAAAATTCATTTACCCGTCTTCCTGACGGTTTTGTTTTTGTTTACTGGTGTCTTGTGGTTTTCAAACAGTTCAAAATGGAAAGCCAAAAAAGATGAATCTTCCAGGGATGACAATTACTGTCAAAACAAAAAAAAATGGAATAACCATTGATTAATCAAACGTCACCAGGTTTTCTGTAGTGCTGAGCTCTTCACGTGTGTGATTTCATCTTGGCAGCAAAAAAATTCACCACAGGATGCGAACTTGGAGGAAATTCTCATTTCACAGGCGCCCGTGAGTGCCGGTTCTGTCCGTGAGAAAGGGGTTCGGACGCCGATTCTGTCCAAAACCCGGCGTCCCAAACGCCGGTTCTGTCATTTATAAAAAAAATGTCATCAAAAATGCCCAAAATGGTCCAAATTGGTTGTTGAGGTCCTTATATATGACCGTTTTAACCATGTAGTAGAATGCAATTTGCCACTTGGGGTACTGGGGTGGACATCCAATTTTGGTGAAAATTGGTGCTGTTTTAGAATAAGAGTACCGTAGATGGAAAAATGCAATGACCACCGCTGGCCGTCTATTGATCGAGGGTGACTTGGCACCCAAACGTTGCACACAGCCAGAGATATGCCCGCCATCGTCGGATCGGCCAGAATCAAAGTAGAAATTTGCAGGCACAGGGCATGCCCCATGCCTTGGAGGTGTCTGTTGCGGTGGACCAGAAGCGTGATGCTGATATATTCCTCCCAGTGCAACTTGGAATCTCCCGGCCTCCTGGGACCTCTTGCGCAGCCGCGCAGACCGCAAGGTCACCAAATACGAGGCATGGTGTGCGGGGCCTCTTCTCCCCGCTGATCCTCAGTGTGTGGGATCCTTCTGAGGTAACAGCCAACGGGTTTGGGATGAGCAACGCCGCCATCTGGTGGCAGTGGTAGGGTGGTGGGTCCGGCTGAGCCCCCCCCCCCCGGGGGCGGAGGGGGGTGGGATGCACTCTTCGGCGCCGAAAAGTGCTATTTTTAGCACTTTTCGCGATTTTTCGGCCATTTTTTGTGGGTCCCTTGGGACCCCCCCCTCCGGGGGCCCCCAAGGGGTGGGTGGGTGGGTGGGGACCGGTCTTGAAAAAAAACCCCTGCTCGGTACCCCAACCGGACAATGAGGGGGGAGGAAGAATAAGGTTAGTCCCTCCATCAGAAATATACTAATTACCAAATCCACAATTTGATATTTTTCTGCACTTTCGTAATTACCCTGCCGTTTTTTCCATAAATTTCTCTCCGATATCAATTTCCTCCCAGTGATTCTTTGGTTGTTGTTGTTTTTTTGGATTCTCACCTCAAAGATTTGGTTGAAAACATGCATCCAGCTGTATTTGGACTTTTTTGGTTGTTTTTGAGTGCCAGCCAGATCCAGCTCGGCAGCCGGTATCCGGTGGATATTCGGCAGCCGGTACCCCCCCAATGGAACCCATCCGGTTGGCAAAAATAAAAGCAACAACTTTTTTATATCAGAAAAGGGGAAATGTGACGTTTTAGAGACGCCGGGTTCATGACAGAATTGGCGTTCCCAACCTTCGGTCAAAGGACACTCCCAGGACCAATCTCCGACCACCAATCTGCAATGTTATGCTACCTTGGATTCCACCAAATTCCGAGGATCGAGGGCGCATCTCTGGCTGTGTCAAGCGCTCAGGTCACCCCTCAATCGAAAGCTCATTTCATCAACAACTCGTGATCATCACCACATTCAGCCACGCTGCACTCTTGTTTCCTGTCACTGGGAAATCCTAATTCACAATTCTTGAACCCCCTTTTTAAAAGAAAAGTAGGCCTCACTAGGAAGCGGTGGTGGAGCGAACCGAATCCGTGGGGGGGTTGGTACGCCGTGGCGAGGGGGTCCGAATAGGGGGGGGGGGGAGGGGGTAAATGCGTGGCGAGGGGTCGGCGACCAGGGGGGAGGGGTGTACCATGGTTTCCAACAAAATTTTTCCTTCAAAAAATAGCGAAAATCCCCGGTGGCGTGGCGAGGGGGTCTGGCTGGGGGGGTAAATGGCATGGCGAGGCCCTCGGAGAGGGGGGGGAGGGGTGAACCAACCCCCCAGTGGGACAGCCTACTGGATTTAGATGAGTGCAGGGGAGTAGGGCCAAGTAATAGAGAGGACAGGGTGTTCGAGGCACAGAGATACATTGGGATAGAGCCGAGGTCGTACGTATGATGGGGAAATCCCATGCAGGGTTGCGTACAAAACCCTTATGTATATATAATGTAATGTCGCTTTGGCTTGGGTCCCGGAGAACAAAGCGAGTGAAAGGACCCTGCTGTAGTTCTGCGAGGTATTAGGTACGCGCATCTCCAGTCCCCTGGGGGTCCACGACAAAAAAAAAACCCTGGTACGAGAGACAGGTTGCTGGGACAGATAAGGGGAGCCCCCTGACATGGCTTCTGTCAAATGAACAATCAACAAATTCATAAAAATTAAGAGACAAAATGTTTTTTCAATTTTTTGTTCCCAAAATCCCAAAAAATGTTTTTGGGACCTTTTGCTGGAAAATGTGACTACATGTAGGCTGACAATCCGTCTCGAAAAAATCCATTGGAGGCTGGAAAAGCTGGCAATCAAAAAACAACAACAAAAAAAACAAAAAACGGTTTCTTTTTTGGTTAATTAGGATTTCCCGGTTGCAGGATACTATGGCTGAATTTTGTGGTGATTACTGGTCGTGTGATAAAAAGAGATTTCAATTGAGGGGTGATTTTGTACCTGAGCGATCGACACAGCCAGAGATACGCTCGCGATCGTCGGAATTTGGCGAAATGCTGAGTAGCGTGACATTTCAGATCAGTGGTGAAAATTCGGACAGAACCGACATCCGGACGCGGGTTCAGGACACAACCCTTTTTTTGCGTCCCCCCCTCTTTTTTGCAGTAAACTCAAACAGATAAGGAACTCGAGTGCCCAGCCTCCAAAGCTGGCCCTGCCTGGCCAAAATGCATGGTTTCGGGCCAAAAAAAAACAGGCCAGGGTTGACAAACGGTTTTTTTTTTCAGCTCGAAAACACTTTTTCCAGGTCCAGAAGGCCCCAAAAAACATCGTTTAGGATAATTTTTTTGATTTTTCGACTTTTTTTTTGACCCGAATGCATGGGAAAAAAAACATTGTTTGGGGATTTTTTTCGATTGTTTTGGACTTTTTTGGCTTAAAAGCAGGCCAAAATGGTACCCCCCCTTGAATTGTCACCCACCCCATTGTTCCTGGGAGGTCTTAAAGCAAGAGCGAAGCTTACCACGGAGAAAAGGGGGGTTGAACCCCCGCCCCTGGGCAGGTAATAAAACCGCGGATTATCACCGTGACCTCGGGTTCCCGGATTTTTTTATTTTTGGTCATCACCTCCGTTTGACTCCCAACTCCCTGCCAGGCCCGAGTTATTCACCCACCCATTCGAGCATTCAAGGTCCATCCTGGGTAGGATTCGCCACCTCTGTCGCCCCCCATTTGCCGTTTTGGCCTAACCTAACATCTAATGTCCAACCTGACACCTAACGTCTTCCGGCGTGCTTTTGCGGCCCAGACGGCCATTTTGGGGTGTTTTTGGGGGCGTTTTTGGGTTAAGAAATACATTTTTTTTCAAAAATATCTCGACAATGAAGCAAAATCAAAGAAAATGCGCGGAGAACAAAAAAAATGAAGCCCTTGGAATCGAAAATGAAGCAAAAGTCAAAGGAAATGTTTGGAGACCTAAATTGAAGCTCTTGGAACGCCCCATCTGATGGTATTTTAATTTCCCCGCAACTCCTTTCCAAGTCCGGACTCATGGTTGTGGCCATTCATTGTTGGAAAATATTTGTCTTGAAAAATTGCTGCCCCGGACGGAATCCCCTGTGAGGTATTGCAAAATTGGCCATGTATTGCAAAAATTGGAGTTCCAGGGAACCAAGTATGCTCTCGTTGCGAGGGTGCCCCCGTCTTGTTTCTTCCCGGTAATCTGTGTCCTTACCGGCAATACATTTTCCCCTGTAATTGTAGCAGTTGTGGCAACGTGTATGCCTGGCAACACGCCTACCAAAAGTCAGAAACTCCGCCACTAATCTGTGATTTCTTTGCTGTGGGGGGGTGGGCATGGTAAAAAGATGATTTTTGGGAGGAAATTTAAACCTGCCGTGACCAAGGGGTTGGAGAAGAAGGAAAACTTCTTTCAACAAAAAGAACACACGTGGTGGCTCGCTGTGCACCTTCTTGTGCGCTTTCCATGAAGCCTGGAGGACAACATTGGGGGTTGGTGCAGTGGACGAGAACTTTCTGGGGGGAACGTGCCGCACAAAGCATAGAATGCCCTTTGTCCCTCACAACATGTGGTTATTTCCTTTTCTGGGCGAGAGGCAACACTTTTCTGCAGAATACATTTTTATTTCCGGACGCCGGGTTTTAGACTGTCACCCCCAACCCCTTTCTGACGCACCAAAACCTCTGGGGAGGGACGCCGGTTCTGTCTGGTAAAGAAAATATGCGGAGAGCAAAAATGAAGCCCTTGGAATGCCTAACCATGGTTTACTTTTTCCCCAACTTTTTGACCCAAATCCATGGTTTCGGGCCAAAAACGGGGTGCCGGCATCGAAAAACGCTCATTTTCGGCTCAAAAACAGGTTTTTCGGGTCCGGGAGGCCAAAAACATGGTTTCTGGCAAGAAATGTTTTCGAATTTTTCGACCTTTTTACCCAAAATGGTCTAAAACGACCAAGTCAAAACAGGCCAGAACTGTACAAATTTGCCAAACTGTCCGAAAAATGGCTGTAACTCGGGCTTGGCGAGGAGTTGCAAGGAAATCAAAATACCCTTAGATAGGTCATTTTAACGGCTTTAATTTAGGTATCCGACATTCCCCACCATTTTGAGAAATATCAGAAAATTTGTTTCCCCCCCCAAAAAGGGCCGAAAACGGCTGTGCCGCAAGCCTGTATGAATCAGAGTTGCAGGGAAATCAAAATACCGTTAGATAGCGTGTTCCAAGGGGTTAAAATTAGATCTCCAGACATTCCTCTGATTTTGCTTCATTTTCGAGATATTTAGGAAACATCGATTTTTTTACCCCAAAACAGCCCAAAATGGTTCCTAACGGGCCAAAATTGGCCGAAATTCTATATCAAGAACTGTGTCCCAGGCACCGTTCGGGTGTGAACCCGGTGCCTGGGACCAGTTTCAAAACCGGGGCTCTGGTTTCACGCTGAGGAACGACGGCAATTTCGCCCCAAATACCCATGTTTAGGGCAATTTTGGAACTTTGGCCCAACTTGGCCGCCGGTCGAAATTGGTAGATTCCACACTTCTGATGCCATGTTGCCCCTCGATTGAAAGCTTCTCTCAAGGGCTTTCGACAGATGGTCACAGAATTCAGCCATAATGCAGAGAGGTCTCATTTTCAGCGCTTGTGTATTCCAAAATTTGACATATTAGTTTGTCAAATCCCACAGTTCATGCACCCCACCCCTCCTAAATTGGCATTACCTCCCCATTTGACAGTTGACAGACCTCTCCCCTGATTGACAGCACCACCCTTAATTGACAGTATTAATTGGCAGCACCCCCCCCCCTAATTGACAGACCTCCCCCTAATTGAGATTGACAGACCTCCCCCCTAACTGAGAAGTGGAGACCATTGGAGTGGTGATGAAACATGGCGTCCGGGAGGCCATAAAACGTCGTTTCGGAGCAAAAAATTTTTCGGGGGTTTCGACTTTTTTGACCCGGTTTTGACCCAAAGTCAATGGGTTGGCGCGGGGCGAAAAATCTTCAAGTTTGGCTCAAAAACAGTATTTCCGAGCCGGGAGGCCAAAAAACATCGTTTCAGCAGCATCCTGAGAAATTAACAATGGCGACAAACCGCGGAGTAGAAAGGTAACCCACTGGCTATATCTAAAAAAAAGGTACCGATGATTAACAGGAGGCAGCAGCATTGACAGGAGCAACATTGACGTTATTTTAAACACATTGTTTTCAAAATCATGTTCACTCCGAGGGAAACGGTATTGAACATTACTTGGAACGTGTTCGTACGCAACCCGACGCCACTTCGCAGGGGAGGAAAACTGGGCTGTGGGAAAACACCTTTCTTCCAAACTTTTGAGTTGACAACGAGGGAGAGCATGAAAGCCGGAAGCGCTTGTAACGCAGAGTGAACCGGGCACCAGATTTTGAAGTTCATCATACAGGGCACAGTTGCCAGGCATACAAGCTGCCACAGCCGCTACAATACAGGCAAAAACAATTGCCAACGTAGACGCTCACCAGCATTGCTTTATGACGCCGGCAATCAAAGCAATGATATCCATGCCGCAAAGTTGGCGATGACATCATTTTTTCTTCTTCGGCTTCATTGCACGCATTAAAGAAACCAAAAAAAAAAGAAACCCTGCACAGAGAAGAGAGAGTATATATTCGAGTCTCCTCAATGACTTGAACAACCTCAACGACATTGAGGAGGTTTTCAAACCTCCTCAAACGTATTTGAAAAACACATCTGAGGAGCCTATCCATTGTGGAGGGGGGGGGGTTGCGGACCATTTTTTTAAGTGCACATTTTGAATATTTAGCAATATTTCATTTGTTTTGTCATCACCCCACATCCTCAACAGGAAAAAAATAACTACGCAAATGGTTGTAGAGACTAAAATTTTTCGATTTTTTTGGACTGTTTTGACCCAAAATTGGCAAAATTGGCCCCTTGGGTAAGGAAGATTGGCATTTTGGGGGGGATTTTCCGGCCACATCTCAGACCGGACGATGCGTTGGAGCCCAAGCTTGGTGCATTAGACAGCCCGTCTTCAAGGGCTTCACAAAATACACCGCATATTCTTTAAATGATGCACTGTTTTGGAGTTATTTTATTGATCCATCCCCAATTGGAGAGCCACCCCCTCCTTATTGGCATTACCTCCCCATTTGACAGTTGACAGACCTCTCCCCTGATTGACAGCACCACCCTTAATTGACAGTATTAATTGGCAGCACCCCCTAATTGACAAACCTCCCCCTAATTGAGATTGACAGACCTCCCCCCTAACTGAGAAGTGGAGACCATTGGAGTAGTGATGAAACATGGCGTCTGGGAGGCCATAAAACGTCGTTTCGGAAAAAATTTTTTGGGGTTTTCGACTTTTTTGAACCGGTTTTGACCCAAAGTCAATGGGTTGGCGCGGTCGAAAAATGTTCATTTTTGGCTCAAAAAACAGTATTTCCGAGCCCGGGAGGCCAAAAAACATCGTTTCGGGCAATTTTTTATTCAATTTTCTTCAACTTTTTTTGAACTGGAGGGTTTGTACGCAGCATTCTGAGGAATTAACAATGGCGACAAACCGCGGAGTAGAAAGGTAACCCACTGGCTATGTCTAAAAAAAGGTACCGATGGATTAACAGGAGGCAGCAGCATTGACAGGAGGCAACATTGACGTTATTTTAAACACATTGTTTTCAAAATCATGTTCACTCCAAGGGAAAACGGTATTTGAACATTACTTGGAACGTGTTCGTACGCAACCCGACCGCCGCTTCGCAGGGAGGAAAACTGGCTGTGGGAAAACACCTTTTCTTCCAAAACTTTTGAGTTGACAATGAGGGAGAGCATGAAAGCCGGAAGGCTTGTAACGCGGAGTGAACCGGGCACCAGATTTTGAAGTTCATCAGACAGGGCACAGTTGCAGTTGCCAGGCATACAAGCTGCCACAGCCGCTACGAATACAGGCAAAAAGTTTGCCAACGTACAAAGACGTAGACGCTCACCAGCATTGCTTTATGACGCCGGCAATCAAAGCAATGATACCATGCCGCAAAGTTGGCGATGACATCAATTTTTTCTTCTTCGGGCTTCATTGCATGCATTAAAGAAACCAAAAAAAAAAGGAAAGCCCTGCACAGAGAAGAGAGAGTAAATATTCATCACCCTACATCCTCAATAGGAAAAAATAACTACGCAAATGGTTGTAGAGACTGAAAATTTTTCGATTTTTTTTGGACTGTTTTGACCCAAATTGGCAAAATTGGCCCCTTGGGTAAGGAAGATTGGCATTTTGGGGGGGATTTCGGGCCAGATCTCAGGCCGGACGATGCGTTGGAGCCCAAGCTTGGTGCATTAGACAGCCCGTCTTCAAGGGCTTCAAAAAATACACCGCATATTTTTAAATGATGCACTGTTTTGGAGTTATTTTATTGATCCATCCGCTAATTTTAAGGCACCCCCCCCCAATTGGAAAGCCACTCCCTCCTAATTGGCATTACCTCCCCATTTGACAGTTGACAGACCTCCCCCCTGATTGACAGCACCACCCTGAATTGATAGTATTAATTGACAGCACCCCCCCCTAATTGACAAACCTCCCCCCCTAATTGAGATTGACAGACCTCCCCCTAACTGAGAAGTGGAGACCATTGGAGTGGTGATGAAACATGGCGTCCGGGAGGCCATAAAACGTCGTTTCGGGCAAAAAATTTTCGGGGTTTTCGACTTTTTTGACCCGGTTTTGACCCAAAGTCAATGGGTTGGCGCGGGTCGAAAAATGTTCATTTTTGGCTCAAAAACAGTATTTCCGAGCCCGGGAGGCCAAAAAACATCGTTTCGGGCAATTTTTTATTCAATTTTCTTCAACTTTTTTGACTGGAAGGTTTGTACGCAGCATTCTGAGGAATTAACAATGGCGACAAACCGCGGAGCAGAAAGGTAACCCACTGGCTATGTCTAAAAAAAAGGTACCGATGGATTAACAGGAGGCAGCAGCATTGACAGGAGGCAACATTGACGTCATTTTAAACACATTGTTTTCAAAATCATGTTCACTCCAAGGGAAAACGGTATTTGAACATTACTTGGAACGTGTTCGTACGCAACCCGACCGCCACTTCGCAGGGGAGGAAAACTGGGCTGTGGGAAAACACCTTTTCTTCCAAAACCTTTGAGTTGACAACGAGGGAGAGCATGAAAGCCGGAAGCGCTTGTAACGCAGCGTGAACCGGGCACCAGATTTTGAAGTTCATCAGACAGGGCACAGTTGCAGTTGCCAGGCATACAAGCTGCCACAGCCGCTACGAATACAGGCAAAAAGTATTGCCAACGTAGACGCTCACCAGCATTGCTTTATGACGCCGGCAATCAAAGCAATGATACCATGCCGCAAAGTTGGCGATGACATCAATTTTTCTTCTTCGGGCTTCATTGCATGCATTAAAGAAACCAAAAAAAAAGGAAAGCCCTGCACAGAGAAGAGAGAGTAAATATTCATCACCCTACATCCTCAATAGGAAAAAATAACTACGCAAATGGTTGTAGAGACTGAAATTTTTCGATTTTTTTGGACTGTTTTGACCCAAAATTGGCAAAATTGGCCCCTTGGGTAAGGAAGATTGGCATTTTGGGGGGGATTTCGGGCCAGATCTCAGGCCGGACGATGCGTTGGAGCCCAAGCTTGGTGCATTAGACAGCCCGTCTTCAAGGGCTTCAAAAAATACACCGCATATTTTTAAATGATGCACTGTTTTGGAGTTATTTTATTGATCCATCCGCTAATTTTAAGGCACCCCCCCCCAATTGGAAAGCCACTCCCTCCTAATTGGCATTACCTCCCCATTTGACAGTTGACAGACCTCCCCCCTGATTGACAGCACCACCCTGAATTGATAGTATTAATTGACAGCACCCCCCCCCTAATTGAGATTGACAGACCTCCCCCTAACTGAGAAGTGGAGACCATTGGAGTGGTGATGAAACATGGCGTCCGGGAGGCCATAAAACGTCGTTTCGGGCAAAAAATTTTCGGGGTTTCGACTTTTTTTGACCCGGTTTTGACCCAAAGTCAATGGGTTGGCGCGGGTCGAAAAATGTTCATTTTTGGCTCAAAAACAGTATTTCCGAGCCCGGGAGGCCAAAAACATCGTTTCGGGCAATTTTTTATTCAATTTTCTTCAACTTTTTTGACTGGAAGGTTTGTACGCAGCATTCTGAGGAATTAACAATGGCGACAAACCGCGGAGCAGAAAGGTAACCCACTGGCTATGTCTAAAAAAAAGGTACCGATGGATTAACAGGAGGCAGCAGCATTGACAGGAGGCAACATTGACGTCATTTTAAACACATTGTTTTCAAAATCATGTTCACTCCAAGGAAAACGGTATTTGAACATTACTTGGAACGTGTTCGTACGCAACCGACCGCCACTTCGCAGGGGAGGAAAACTGGGCTGTGGGAAAACACCTTTTCTTCCAAAACCTTTGAGTTGACAACGAGGGAGAGCATGAAAGCCGGAAGCGCTTGTAACGCAGCGTGAACCGGGCACCAGATTTTGAAGTTCATCAGACAGGGCACAGTTGCAGTTGCCAGGCATACAAGCTGCCACAGCCGCTACGAATACAGGCAAAAAGTATTGCCAACGTAGACGCTCACCAGCATTGCCTTATGACGCCGGCAATCAAAGCAATGATACCATGCCGCAAAGTTGGCGATGACATCAATTTTTCTTCTTCGGGCTTCATTGCATGCATTAAAGAAACCAAAAAAAAAGGAAAGCCCTGCACAGAGAAGAGAGAGTAAATATTCATCACCCTACATCCTCAATAGGAAAAAATAACTACACAAATGGTTGTAGAGACTGAAAATTTTTCGATTTTTTTGGACTGTTTTGACCCAAAATTGGCAAAATTGGCCCCTTGGGTAAGGAAGATTGGCATTTTGGGGGGATTTCGGGCCAGATCTCAGGCCGGACGATGCGTTGGAGCCCAAGCTTGGTGCATTAGACAGCCCGTCTTCAAGGGCTTCAAAAAATACACCGCATATTTTTAAATGATGCACTGTTTTGGAGTTATTTTATTGATCCATCCGCTAATTTTAAGGCACCCCCCCCCCAATTGGAAAGCCACTCCCTCCTAATTGGCATTACCTCCCCATTTGACAGTTGACAGACCTCCCCCGATTGACAGCACCACCCTGAATTGATAGTATTAATTGACAGCACCCCCCCCTAATTGACAAACCTCCCCCCCTAATTGAGATTGACAGACCTCCCCCTAACTGAGAAGTGGAGACCATTGGAGTGGTGATGAAACATGGCGTCCGGGAGGCCATAAAACGTCGTTTCGGGCAAAAAATTTTCGGGGTTTTCGACTTTTTTTGACCCGGTTTTGACCCAAAGTCAATGGGTTGGCGCGGGTCGAAAAATGTTCATTTTTGGCTCAAAAACAGTATTTCCGAGCCCGGGAGGCCAAAAAACATCGTTTCGGGCAATTTTTTATTCAATTTTCTTCAACTTTTTTGACTGGAAGGTTTGTACGCAGCATTCTGAGGAATTAACAATGGCGACAAACCGCGGAGCAGAAAGGTAACCCACTGGCTATTTCTAAAAAAAAGGTACCAATGGATTAACAGGAGGCAGCAGCATTGACAGGAGGCAACATTGACGTCATTTTAAACACATTGTTTTCAAAATCATGTTCACTCCAAGGGAAAACGGTATTTGAACATTACTTGGAACGTGTTCGTACGCAACCCGACCGCCACTTCGCAGGGGAGGAAAACTGGGCTGTGGGAAAACACCTTTTCTTCCAAAACCTTTGAGTTGACAACGAGGGAGAGCATGAAAGCCGGAAGCGCTTGTAACGCAGCGTGAACCGGGCACCAGATTTTGAAGTTCATCAGACAGGGCACAGTTGCAGTTGCCAGGCATACAAGCTGCCACAGCCGCTACGAATACAGGCAAAAAGTATTGCCAACGTAGACGCTCACCAGCATTGCTTATGACGCCGGCAATCAAAGCAATGATACCATGCCGCAAAGTTGGTGATGACATCAATTTTTCTTCTTCGGGCTTCATTGCATGCATTAAAGAAACCAAAAAAAGGAAAGCCCTGCACAGAGAAGAGAGAGTAAATATTCATCACCCTACATCCTCAATAGGAAAAAATAACTACGCAAATGGTTGTAGAGACTGAAATTTTTCGATTTTTTTTGGACTGTTTTGACCCAAAATTGGCAAAATTGGCCCCTTGGGTAAGGAAGATTGGCATTTTGGGGGGGATTTCGGGCCAGATCTCAGGCCGGACGATGCGTTGGAGCCCAAGCTTGGTGCATTAGACAGCCCGTCTTCAAGGCTTCAAAAAATACACCGCATATTTTTAAATGATGCACTGTTTTGGAGTTATTTTATTGATCCATCCGCTAAATTTTAAGGCACCCCCCCCAATTGGAAAGCCACTCCCTCCTAATTGGCATTACCTCCCCATTTGACAGTTGACAGACCTCCCCCCTGATTGACAGCACCACCCTGAATTGATAGTATTAATTGACAGCACCCCCCCCTAATTGACAAACCTCCCCCCCTAATTGAGATTGACAGACCTCCCCCCTAACTGAGAAGTGGAGACCATTGGAGATGAAACATGGCGTCCGGGAGGCCATAAAACGTCGTTTCGGGCAAAATTTTTTCGGGGTTTTCGACTTTTTTGACCCGGTTTTGACCCAAAGTCAATGGGTTGGCGCGGGTCGAAAAATGTTCATTTTTGGCTCAAAAACAGTATTTCCGAGCCCGGGAGGCCAAAAAACATCGTTTCGGGCAATTTTTTATTCAATTTTCTTCAACTTTTTTGACTGGAAGGTTTGTACGCAGCATTCTGAGGAATTAACAATGGCGACAAACCGCGGAGCAGAAAGGTAACCCACTGGCTATTTCTAAAAAAAAGGTACCGATGGATTAACAGGAGGCAGCAGCATTGACAGGAGGCAACATTGACGTCATTTTAAACACATTGTTTTCAAAATCATGTTCACTCCAAGGGAAAACGGTATTTGAACATTACTTGGAACGTGTTCGTACGCAACCCGACCGCCACTTCGCAGGGGAGGAAAACTGGGCTGTGGGAAAACACCTTTTCTTCCAAAACCTTTGAGTTGACAACGAGGGAGAGCATGAAAGCCGGAAGCGCTTGTAACGCAGAGTGAACCGGGCACCAGATTTTGAAGTTCATCAGACAGGGCACAGTTGCAGTTGCCAGGCATACAAGCTGCCACAGCCGCTACGAATACAGGCAAAAAGTATTGCCAACGTAGACGCTCACCAGCATTGCTTATGACGCCGGCAATCAAAGCAATGATACCATGCCGCAAAGTTGGCGATGACATCAATTTTTCTTCTTCGGGCTTCATTGCATGCATTAAAGAAACCAAAAAAAAGGAAAGCCCTGCACAGAGAAGAGAGAGTAAATATTCATCACCCTACATCCTCAATAGGAAAAAATAACTACGCAAATGGTTGTAGAGACTGAAAATTTTTCGATTTTTTTGGACTGTTTTGACCCAAAATTGGCAAAATTGGCCCCTTGGGTAAGGAAGATTGGCATTTTGGGGGGATTTCGGGCCAGATCTCAGGCCGGACGATGCGTTGGAGCCCAAGCTTGGTGCATTAGACAGCCCGTCTTCAAGGGCTTCAAAAAATACACCGCATATTTTTAAATGATGCACTGTTTTGGAGTTATTTTATTGATCCATCCGCAAATTTTAAGGCACCCCCCCCCAATTGGAAAGCCACTCCCTCCTAATTGGCATTACCTCCCCATTTGACAGTTGACAGACCTCCCCCCTGATTGACAGCACCACCCTGAATTGATAGTATTAATTGACAGCACCCCCCCCCCTAATTGACAAACCTCCCCCCCTAATTGAGATTGACAGACCTCCCCCCTAACTGAGAAGTGGAGACCATTGGAGTGGTGATGAAACATGGCGTCCGGGAGGCCATAAAACGTCGTTTCGGGCAAAAAATTTTCGGGGTTTCGACTTTTTTGACCCGGTTTTGACCCAAAGTCAATGGGTTGGCGCGGGTCGAAAAATGTTCATTTTTGGCTCAAAAACAGTATTTCCGAGCCCGGGAGGCCAAAAAACATCGTTTCGGGCAATTTTTTATTCAATTTTCTTCAACTTTTTTGACTGGAAGGTTTGTACGCAGCATTCTGAGGAATTAACAATGGCGACAAACCGCGGAGCAGAAAGGTAACCCACTGGCTATTCTAAAAAAAGGTACCGATGGATTAACAGGAGGCAGCAGCATTGACAGGAGGCAACATTGACGTCATTTTAAACACATTGTTTTCAAAATCATGTTCACTCCAAGGGAAAACGGTATTTGAACATTACTTGGAACGTGTTCGTACGCAACCCGACCGCCACTTCGCAGGGGAGGAAAACTGGGCTGTGGGAAAACACCTTTTCTTCCAAAACCTTTGAGTTGACAACGAGGGAGAGCATGAAAGCCGGAAGCGCTTGTAACGCAGAGTGAACCGGGCACCAGATTTTGAAGTTCATCAGACAGGGCACAATTGCAGTTGCCAGGCATACAAGCTGCCACAGCCGCTACGAATACAGGCAAAAAGTATTGCCAACGTAGACGCTCACCAGCATTGCTTTATGACGCCGGCAATCAAAGCAATGATACCATGCCGCAAAGTTGGTGATGACATCAATTTTTCTTCTTCGGGCTTCATTGCATGCATTAAAGAAACCAAAAAAAAGGAAAGCCCTGCACAGAGAAGAGAGAGTAAATATTCATCACCCTACATCCTCAATAGGAAAAAATAACTACGCAAATGGTTGTAGAGACTGAAAATTTTTCGATTTTTTTTGGACTGTTTTGACCCAAAATTGGCAAAATTGGCCCCTTGGGTAAGGAAGATTGGCATTTTGGGGGGGATTTCGGGCCAGATCTCAGGCCGGACGATGCGTTGGAGCCCAAGCTTGGTGCATTAGACAGCCCGTCTTCAAGGGCTTCAAAAAATACACCGCATATTTTTAAATGATGCACTGTTTTGGAGTTATTTTATTGATCCATCCGCTAATTTTAAGGCACCCCCCCAATTGGAAAGCCACTCCTCCTAATTGGCATTACCTCCCCATTTGACAGTTGTTGAAAGCACTCCCTCCTCATTGGCATTACCTCCCCATTTGACAGTTGACAGACCTCCCCCTGATTGACAGCACCACCCTGAATTGACAGTATTAATTGACAGCACCCCCCCCTAATTGACAAACCTCCCCCCCCTAATTGGATTGACAGACCTCCCCCTAACTGAGAAGTGGAGTCCATTGGAGTGGTGATGAAACATGGCGTCCGGGAGGCCATATAAAACGTCGTTTCGGGCAAAAAATTTTCGGGGTTTCGACTTTTTTTGACCCGGTTTTGACCCAAAGTCAATGGGTTGGCGCGGGTCGAAAAATGTTCATTTTTGGCTCAAAAACAGTATTTCCGAGCCCGGGAGGCCAAAAAACATCGTTTCGGGCAATTTTTTATTCAATTTTCTTCAACTTTTTTGACTGGAAGGTTTGTACGCAGCATTCTGAGGAATTAACAATGGCGACAAACCGCGGAGCAGAAAGGTAACCCACTGGCTATGTCTAAAAAAAAGGTACCGATGGATTAACAGGAGGCAGCAGCATTGACAGGAGGCAACATTGACGTCATTTTAAACACATTGTTTTCAAAATCATGTTCACTCCAAGGGGAAAACGGTATTTGAACATTACTTGGAACGTGTTCGTACGCAACCCGACCGCCACTTCGCAGGGGAGGAGAACTGGGCTGTGGGAAAACACCTTTTCTTCCAAAACCTTTGAGTTGACAACGAGGGAGAGCATGAAAGCCGGAAGCGCTTGTAACGCAGAGTGAACCGGCACCAGATTTTGAAGTTCATCAGACAGGGCACAGTTGCAGTTGCCAGGCATACAAGCTGCCACAGCCGCTACGAATACAGGCAAAAAGTATTGCCAACGTAGACGCTCACAGCATTGCTTTATGACGCCGGCAATCAAAACAATGATACCATGCCGCAAAGTTGGTGATGACATCAATTTTTCTTCTTCGGGCTTCATTGCATGCATTAAAGAAACCAAAAAAAAGGAAAGCCCTGCACAGAGAGAGAGAGTAAATATTCATCACCCTACATCCTCAATAGAAAAAATAACTACGCAAATGGTTGTAGAGACTGAAAATTTTTCGATTTTTTTGGGACTGTTTTGACCCAAAATGGCAAAATTGGCCCCTTGGGTAAGGAAGATTGGCATTTTGGGGGGATTTCGGGCCAGATCTCAGGCCGGACGATGCGTTGGAGCCCAAGCTTGGTGCATTAGACAGCCCGTCTTCAAGGGCTTCAAAAAATACACCGCATATTTTTAAATGATGCACTGTTTTGGAGTTATTTTATTGATCATTTGTAATTTTAAGGCACCCCCCCCCAATTGGAAAGCCACTCCCTCCTAATTGGCATTAAGAAGAAGTTGGCATTACCTCCCCATTTGACAGTTGACAGACCTCCCCCCGATTGACAGCACCACCCTGAATTGATAGTATTAATTGACAGCCCCCCCCCCCTAATTGACAACCTCCCCCCAATTGAGATTGACAGACCTCCCCCCTAACTGAGAAGTGGAGTCCATTGGAGTGGTGATGAAACATGGCGTCCGGGAGGCCATAAACGTCGTTTCGGGCAAAAATTTCGGGGTTTTCGACTTTTTTGACCGGTTTTGACCCAAAGTCAATGGGTTGGCGCGGGTCGAAAATGTTCATTTTTGGCTCAAAAACAGTATTTCCGAGCCCGGGAGGCCAAAAACATCGTTTCGGGCAATTTTTATTATCAATTTTCTTCAACTTTTTTGACTGGAAGGTTTGTACGCAGCATTCTGAGGAATTAACAATGGCGACAAACCGCGGAGCAGAAAGGTAACCCACTGGCTATCTAAAAAAAAAAGGTACCATGGATTAACAGGAGGCAGCAGCATTGACAGGAGGCAGCATTGACGTCATTTTAAACACATTGTTTTCAAAATCATGTTCACTCCAAGGGAAAACGGTATTTGAACATTACTTGGAACGTGTTCGTACGCAACCCGACCGCCACTTCGCAGGGAGGAAAACTGGGCTGTGGGAAAACACCTTTTCTTCCAAAACCTTTGAGTTGACAACGAGGGAGAGCATGAAAAGCCGGAAGCGCTTGTAACGCAGAGTGAACCGGGCACCAGATTTTGAAGTTCATCAGACAGGCACAGTTGCAGTTGCCAGGCATACAAGCTGCCACAGCCGCTACGAAATACAGGCAAAAGTATTGCCAACGTAGACGCTCACCAGCATTGCTTATGACGCCGGCAATCAAAGCAATGATACCATGCCGCAAAGTTGGTGATGACATCAATTTTCTTCTTCGGGCTTCATTGCATGCATTAAAGAAACCAAAAAAAAAGGAAAGCCCTGCACAGAGAAGAGAGAGTAAATATTCATCACCCTACATCCTCAATAGGAAAAAATAACTACGCAAATGGTTGTAGAGACTGAAAATTTTCGATTTTTTTTGGACTGTTTTGACCCAAATTGGCAAAATGGCCCCTTGGGTAAGGAAGATTGGCATTTTGGGGGGGATTTCGGGCCAGATCTCAGGCCGGACGATGCGTTGGAGCCCAAGCTTGGTGCATTAGACAGCCCGTCTTCAAGGGCTTCAAAAAATACACCGCATATTTTTAAATGATGCACTGTTTTGGAGTTATTTTATTGATCCATCCGCTAATTTTAAGGCACCCCCCCCCCAATTGGAAAGCCACTCCCTCCTAATTGGCATTACCTCCCATTTGACAGTTGACAGACCTCCCCCCTGATTGACAGCACCACCCTGAATTGATAGTATTAATTGACAGCACCCCCCCCTAATTGACAAACCTCCCCCCCTAATTGAGATTGACAGACCTCCCCCTAACTGAGAAGTGGAGACCATTGGAGTGGTGATGAAACATGGCGTCCGGGAGGCCATAAAACGTCGTTTCGGCAAAAAATTTCGGGGTTTTCGACTTTTTTTGACCCGGTTTTGACCCAAAGTCAATGGTTGGCGCGGGTCGAAAAATGTTCATTTTTGGCTCAAAAACAGTATTTCCGAGCCCGGGAGGCCAAAAAACATCGTTTCGGGCAATTTTTATTCAATTTTCTTCAACTTTTTTGACTGGAAGGTTTGTACGCAGCATTCTGAGGAATTAACAATGGCGACAAACCCGCGGAGCAGAAAGGTAACCCACTGGCTATTTCTAAAAAAAGGTACCAATGGATTAACAGGAGGCAGCAGCATTGACAGGAGCAACATTGACGTCATTTTAAACACATTGTTTTCAAAATCATGTCACTCCAAGGAAAACGGTATTTTGAACATTACTTGG
>CAAHFI011213946.1:0-21237 GCA_900893395.1 Euglena gracilis
TCTTTCAAAAATTTGCAAGTTATATGACATCCGCATGTTTTTCACACCCGTTAGGCACTAATCCCGGCCGACACACTGGAATACCTATCCCTGGGAACATAATGGGAACCCCCAATCGGTTTCCAGTTTGAGCCATATGACCCTATACCTTGGGCCCAGGTGGGCTGACCTAGTGGTACTGCACATTTGGGGTCCCAGAGCACCCATCCAGATTCTTTCAAATTTGCAAGTTATATGACATCCCGCATGTTTTTCACACCCGTAGGCACTAATCCGGCCGGCACACTGGAATCCTATCCCTGGAACATAATGGGAACCCCAATTCGGTTTCTCAGTTTGAGCCCATATGACCCTATACCTTGGGCCCAGGTGGGCTGACCTAGTGGTACTCACATTTGGGGTCCCAGAGCACCCATCCAGATTCTTCAAAATTTGCAAGTTATATGAATCCGCATGTTTTTCACACCCGTAGGCACTAATCCGGCCGGCACACTGGAATACCTATCCCTGGGACATAATGGGAACCCCAATTCGGTTTCCAGTTTGAGCCCATATGACCCTATAAGGGGCCCAGGTGGGCTGACCTAGTGGTACTCACATTTGGGGTCCCAGAGCACCCATCCAGATTCTTTCAAAATTTGCAAGTATATGACATCCGCATGTTTTTCACACCCGTAGGCACTAATCCGGCCGGCACACTGGAATACCTATCCCTGGGAACATAATGGGAACCCCCAATCGGTTTTCCAGTTTGAGGCCCATTGACCCTATACCTTGGGCCCAGGTGGGCTGGACCTAGTGGTACTCGACATTTGGGGTCCAGAGCACCCATCCAGATTCTTTCAAAATTTGCAAGTTATATATGACATCCGCATGTTTTTCACACCCGTAGGCACTAATCCGGCCGGCACACTGGAATACCTATCCCTGGGAACATAATGGGAACCCCCAATCGGTTTCCAGTTTGAGGCCCATATGACCCTGTACCTTGGGCCCAGGTGCTGGCTCCTAGTGGTACTCACATTTGGGGTCCCAGAGCACCCATCCAGATTCTTTCAAAATTTGCAAGGTTATATGACATCCGCATGTTTTTCACACCCGTAGGCACTAATCCGGCCGGCACACTGGAATATTCCCTGGGAACATAATGGGAACCCCAATCGGTTTCCAGTTTGAGGCCCATATGACCCTACCTTTGGGCTGACCTAGTGGTACTCACATTTGGGGTCCCAGAGCACCCATCCAGATTCTTTCAAAATTTGCAAGGTTATATGACATCCGCATGTTTTTCACACCCGTAGGCACTAATCCGGCCGGCACACTGGAATATCCTATCCCTGGGAACATAATGGGAACCCCCAATCGGTTTCCAGTTTGAGGCCCATATGACCCTGTTCCTTGGGCCCAGGTGGGCTGACCTAGTGGTACTCCATTTGGGGTCCCAGAGCACCCATCCAGATTCTTTCAAAATTTGCAAGGTATATGACATCCGCATGTTTTTCACACCCGTAGGCACTAATCCGGCCGGCACACTGGAATATCTATCCCTGGGAACATAATGGGAACCCCCAATCGGTTTCCAGTTTGAGGCCCATATGACCCTTCCTTGGGCCCAGGTGGGCTGGCCTAGTGGTACTGACATTTGGGGTCCCAGAGCACCCATCCAGATTCTTTCAAAATTTGCAAGGTATATGACATCCGCATGTTTTTCACACCCGTAGGCACTAATCCGGCCGGCACACTGGAATATCTATCCCTGGGAACATAATGGGAACCCCCAATCGGTTTCCAGTTTGAGGCCCATATGACCCTGTTCCTTGGGCCCAGGTGGGCTGCCTAGTGGTACTGACATTTGGGGTCCCAGAGCACCCATCCAGATTCTTTCAAAATTTGCAAGGTTATATGACATCCGCATGTTTTTCACACCCGTAGGCACTAATCCGGCCGGCACACTGGAATATCTATCCCTGGGAACATAATGGGAACCCCCAATCGGTTTCCAGTTTGAGGCCCATATGACCCTGTTCCTTGGGCCCAGGTGGGCTGGCCTAGTGGTACTGACATTTGGGGTCCCAGAGCACCCATCCAGATTCTTTCAAAATTTGCAAGGTATATGACATCCGCATGTTTTTCACACCCGTAGGCACTAATCCGGCCGGCACACTGGAATATCTATCCCTGGGAACATAATGGGAACCCCCAATCGGTTTCCAGTTTGAGGCCCATATGACCCTGTTCCTTGGGCCCAGGTGGGCTGGCCTAGTGGTACTGACATTTGGGGTCCCAGAGCACCCATCCAGATTCTTTCAAAATTTGCAAGGTATATGACATCCGCATGTTTTTCACACCCGTAGGCACTAATCCGGCCGGCACACTGGAATATCTATCCCTGGGAACATAATGGGAACCCCCAATCGGTTTCCAGTTTGAGGCCCATATGACCCTGTTCCTTGGGCCCAGGTGGGCTGGCCTAGTGGTACTGACATTTGGGGTCCCAGAGCACCCATCCAGATTCTTTCAAAATTTGCAAGGTATATGACATCCGCATGTTTTTCACACCCGTAGGCACTAATCCGGCCGGCACACTGGAATATCTATCCCTGGGAACATAATGGGAACCCCCAATCGGTTTCCAGTTTGAGGCCCATATGACCCTGTTCCTTGGGCCCAGGTGGGCTGGCCTAGTGGTACTGACATTTGGGGTCCCAGAGCACCCATCCAGATTCTTTCAAAATTTGCAAGGTATATGACATCCGCATGTTTTTCACACCCGTAGGCACTAATCCGGCCGGCACACTGGAATATCTATCCCTGGGAACATAATGGGAACCCCCAATCGGTTTCCAGTTTGAGGCCCATATGACCCTGTTCCTTGGGCCCAGGTGGGCTGGCCTAGTGGTACTGACATTTGGGGTCCCAGAGCACCCATCCAGATTCTTTCAAAATTTGCAAGGTATATGACATCCGCATGTTTTTCACACCCGTAGGCACTAATCCGGCCGGCACACTGGAATATCTATCCCTGGGAACATAATGGGAACCCCCAATCGGTTTCCAGTTTGAGGCCCATATGACCCTGTTCCTTGGGCCCAGGTGGGCTGGCCTAGTGGTACTGACATTTGGGGTCCCAGAGCACCCATCCAGATTCTTTCAAAATTTGCAAGGTATATGACATCCGCATGTTTTTCACACCCGTAGGCACTAATCCGGCCGGCACACTGGAATATCTATCCCTGGGAACATAATGGGAACCCCCAATCGGTTTCCAGTTTGAGGCCCATATGACCCTGTTCCTTGGGCCCAGGTGGGCTGGCCTAGTGGTACTGACATTTGGGGTCCCAGAGCACCCATCCAGATTCTTTCAAAATTTGCAAGGTATATGACATCCGCATGTTTTTCACACCCGTAGGCACTAATCCGGCCGGCACACTGGAATATCTATCCCTGGGAACATAATGGGAACCCCCAATCGGTTTCCAGTTTGAGGCCCATATGACCCTGTTCCTTGGGCCCAGGTGGGCTGGCCTAGTGGTACTGACATTTGGGGTCCCAGAGCACCCATCCAGATTCTTTCAAAATTTGCAAGGTATATGACATCCGCATGTTTTTCACACCCGTAGGCACTAATCCGGCCGGCACACTGGAATATCTATCCCTGGGAACATAATGGGAACCCCCAATCGGTTTCCAGTTTGAGGCCCATATGACCCTGTTCCTTGGGCCCAGGTGGGCTGGCCTAGTGGTACTGACATTTGGGGTCCCAGAGCACCCATCCAGATTCTTTCAAAATTTGCAAGGTATATGACATCCGCATGTTTTTCACACCCGTAGGCACTAATCCGGCCGGCACACTGGAATATCTATCCCTGGGAACATAATGGGAACCCCCAATCGGTTTCCAGTTTGAGGCCCATATGACCCTGTTCCTTGGGCCCAGGTGGGCTGGCCTAGTGGTACTGACATTTGGGGTCCCAGAGCACCCATCCAGATTCTTTCAAAATTTGCAAGGTATATGACATCCGCATGTTTTTCACACCCGTAGGCACTAATCCGGCCGGCACACTGGAATATCTATCCCTGGGAACATAATGGGAACCCCCAATCGGTTTCCAGTTTGAGGCCCATATGACCCTGTTCCTTGGGCCCAGGTGGGCTGGCCTAGTGGTACTGACATTTGGGGTCCCAGAGCACCCATCCAGATTCTTTCAAAATTTGCAAGGTATATGACATCCGCATGTTTTTCACACCCGTAGGCACTAATCCGGCCGGCACACTGGAATATCTATCCCTGGGAACATAATGGGAACCCCCAATCGGTTTCCAGTTTGAGGCCCATATGACCCTGTTCCTTGGGCCCAGGTGGGCTGGCCTAGTGGTACTGACATTTGGGGTCCCAGAGCACCCATCCAGATTCTTTCAAAATTTGCAAGGTATATGACATCCGCATGTTTTTCACACCCGTAGGCACTAATCCGGCCGGCACACTGGAATATCTATCCCTGGGAACATAATGGGAACCCCCAATCGGTTTCCAGTTTGAGGCCCATATGACCCTGTTCCTTGGGCCCAGGTGGGCTGGCCTAGTGGTACTGACATTTGGGGTCCCAGAGCACCCATCCAGATTCTTTCAAAATTTGCAAGGTATATGACATCCGCATGTTTTTCACACCCGTAGGCACTAATCCGGCCGGCACACTGGAATATCTATCCCTGGGAACATAATGGGAACCCCCAATCGGTTTCCAGTTTGAGGCCCATATGACCCTGTTCCTTGGGCCCAGGTGGGCTGGCCTAGTGGTACTGACATTTGGGGTCCCAGAGCACCCATCCAGATTCTTTCAAAATTTGCAAGGTATATGACATCCGCATGTTTTTCACACCCGTAGGCACTAATCCGGCCGGCACACTGGAATATCTATCCCTGGGAACATAATGGGAACCCCCAATCGGTTTCCAGTTTGAGGCCCATATGACCCTGTTCCTTGGGCCCAGGTGGGCTGGCCTAGTGGTACTGACATTTGGGGTCCCAGAGCACCCATCCAGATTCTTTCAAAATTTGCAAGGTATATGACATCCGCATGTTTTTCACACCCGTAGGCACTAATCCGGCCGGCACACTGGAATATCTATCCCTGGGAACATAATGGGAACCCCCAATCGGTTTCCAGTTTGAGGCCCATATGACCCTGTTCCTTGGGCCCAGGTGGGCTGGCCTAGTGGTACTGACATTTGGGGTCCCAGAGCACCCATCCAGATTCTTTCAAAATTTGCAAGGTATATGACATCCGCATGTTTTTCACACCCGTAGGCACTAATCCGGCCGGCACACTGGAATATCTATCCCTGGGAACATAATGGGAACCCCCAATCGGTTTCCAGTTTGAGGCCCATATGACCCTGTTCCTTGGGCCCAGGTGGGCTGGCCTAGTGGTACTGACATTTGGGGTCCCAGAGCACCCATCCAGATTCTTTCAAAATTTGCAAGGTATATGACATCCGCATGTTTTTCACACCCGTAGGCACTAATCCGGCCGGCACACTGGAATATCTATCCCTGGGAACATAATGGGAACCCCCAATCGGTTTCCAGTTTGAGGCCCATATGACCCTGTTCCTTGGGCCCAGGTGGGCTGGCCTAGTGGTACTGACATTTGGGGTCCCAGAGCACCCATCCAGATTCTTTCAAAATTTGCAAGGTATATGACATCCGCATGTTTTTCACACCCGTAGGCACTAATCCGGCCGGCACACTGGAATATCTATCCCTGGGAACATAATGGGAACCCCCAATCGGTTTCCAGTTTGAGGCCCATATGACCCTGTTCCTTGGGCCCAGGTGGGCTGGCCTAGTGGTACTGACATTTGGGGTCCCAGAGCACCCATCCAGATTCTTTCAAAATTTGCAAGGTATATGACATCCGCATGTTTTTCACACCCGTAGGCACTAATCCGGCCGGCACACTGGAATATCTATCCCTGGGAACATAATGGGAACCCCCAATCGGTTTCCAGTTTGAGGCCCATATGACCCTGTTCCTTGGGCCCAGGTGGGCTGGCCTAGTGGTACTGACATTTGGGGTCCCAGAGCACCCATCCAGATTCTTTCAAAATTTGCAAGGTATATGACATCCGCATGTTTTTCACACCCGTAGGCACTAATCCGGCCGGCACACTGGAATATCTATCCCTGGGAACATAATGGGAACCCCCAATCGGTTTCCAGTTTGAGGCCCATATGACCCTGTTCCTTGGGCCCAGGTGGGCTGGCCTAGTGGTACTGACATTTGGGGTCCCAGAGCACCCATCCAGATTCTTTCAAAATTTGCAAGGTATATGACATCCGCATGTTTTTCACACCCGTAGGCACTAATCCGGCCGGCACACTGGAATATCTATCCCTGGGAACATAATGGGAACCCCCAATCGGTTTCCAGTTTGAGGCCCATATGACCCTGTTCCTTGGGCCCAGGTGGGCTGGCCTAGTGGTACTGACATTTGGGGTCCCAGAGCACCCATCCAGATTCTTTCAAAATTTGCAAGGTATATGACATCCGCATGTTTTTCACACCCGTAGGCACTAATCCGGCCGGCACACTGGAATATCTATCCCTGGGAACATAATGGGAACCCCCAATCGGTTTCCAGTTTGAGGCCCATATGACCCTGTTCCTTGGGCCCAGGTGGGCTGGCCTAGTGGTACTGACATTTGGGGTCCCAGAGCACCCATCCAGATTCTTTCAAAATTTGCAAGGTATATGACATCCGCATGTTTTTCACACCCGTAGGCACTAATCCGGCCGGCACACTGGAATATCTATCCCTGGGAACATAATGGGAACCCCCAATCGGTTTCCAGTTTGAGGCCCATATGACCCTGTTCCTTGGGCCCAGGTGGGCTGGCCTAGTGGTACTGACATTTGGGGTCCCAGAGCACCCATCCAGATTCTTTCAAAATTTGCAAGGTATATGACATCCGCATGTTTTTCACACCCGTAGGCACTAATCCGGCCGGCACACTGGAATATCTATCCCTGGGAACATAATGGGAACCCCCAATCGGTTTCCAGTTTGAGGCCCATATGACCCTGTTCCTTGGGCCCAGGTGGGCTGGCCTAGTGGTACTGACATTTGGGGTCCCAGAGCACCCATCCAGATTCTTTCAAAATTTGCAAGGTATATGACATCCGCATGTTTTTCACACCCGTAGGCACTAATCCGGCCGGCACACTGGAATATCTATCCCTGGGAACATAATGGGAACCCCCAATCGGTTTCCAGTTTGAGGCCCATATGACCCTGTTCCTTGGGCCCAGGTGGGCTGGCCTAGTGGTACTGACATTTGGGGTCCCAGAGCACCCATCCAGATTCTTTCAAAATTTGCAAGGTATATGACATCCGCATGTTTTTCACACCCGTAGGCACTAATCCGGCCGGCACACTGGAATATCTATCCCTGGGAACATAATGGGAACCCCCAATCGGTTTCCAGTTTGAGGCCCATATGACCCTGTTCCTTGGGCCCAGGTGGGCTGGCCTAGTGGTACTGACATTTGGGGTCCCAGAGCACCCATCCAGATTCTTTCAAAATTTGCAAGGTATATGACATCCGCATGTTTTTCACACCCGTAGGCACTAATCCGGCCGGCACACTGGAATATCTATCCCTGGGAACATAATGGGAACCCCCAATCGGTTTCCAGTTTGAGGCCCATATGACCCTGTTCCTTGGGCCCAGGTGGGCTGGCCTAGTGGTACTGACATTTGGGGTCCCAGAGCACCCATCCAGATTCTTTCAAAATTTGCAAGGTATATGACATCCGCATGTTTTTCACACCCGTAGGCACTAATCCGGCCGGCACACTGGAATATCTATCCCTGGGAACATAATGGGAACCCCCAATCGGTTTCCAGTTTGAGGCCCATATGACCCTGTTCCTTGGGCCCAGGTGGGCTGGCCTAGTGGTACTGACATTTGGGGTCCCAGAGCACCCATCCAGATTCTTTCAAAATTTGCAAGGTATATGACATCCGCATGTTTTTCACACCCGTAGGCACTAATCCGGCCGGCACACTGGAATATCTATCCCTGGGAACATAATGGGAACCCCCAATCGGTTTCCAGTTTGAGGCCCATATGACCCTGTTCCTTGGGCCCAGGTGGGCTGGCCTAGTGGTACTGACATTTGGGGTCCCAGAGCACCCATCCAGATTCTTTCAAAATTTGCAAGGTATATGACATCCGCATGTTTTTCACACCCGTAGGCACTAATCCGGCCGGCACACTGGAATATCTATCCCTGGGAACATAATGGGAACCCCCAATCGGTTTCCAGTTTGAGGCCCATATGACCCTGTTCCTTGGGCCCAGGTGGGCTGGCCTAGTGGTACTGACATTTGGGGTCCCAGAGCACCCATCCAGATTCTTTCAAAATTTGCAAGGTATATGACATCCGCATGTTTTTCACACCCGTAGGCACTAATCCGGCCGGCACACTGGAATATCTATCCCTGGGAACATAATGGGAACCCCCAATCGGTTTCCAGTTTGAGGCCCATATGACCCTGTTCCTTGGGCCCAGGTGGGCTGGCCTAGTGGTACTGACATTTGGGGTCCCAGAGCACCCATCCAGATTCTTTCAAAATTTGCAAGGTATATGACATCCGCATGTTTTTCACACCCGTAGGCACTAATCCGGCCGGCACACTGGAATATCTATCCCTGGGAACATAATGGGAACCCCCAATCGGTTTCCAGTTTGAGGCCCATATGACCCTGTTCCTTGGGCCCAGGTGGGCTGGCCTAGTGGTACTGACATTTGGGGTCCCAGAGCACCCATCCAGATTCTTTCAAAATTTGCAAGGTATATGACATCCGCATGTTTTTCACACCCGTAGGCACTAATCCGGCCGGCACACTGGAATATCTATCCCTGGGAACATAATGGGAACCCCCAATCGGTTTCCAGTTTGAGGCCCATATGACCCTGTTCCTTGGGCCCAGGTGGGCTGGCCTAGTGGTACTGACATTTGGGGTCCCAGAGCACCCATCCAGATTCTTTCAAAATTTGCAAGTATATGACATCCGCATGTTTTTCACACCCGTAGGCACTAATCCGGCCGGCACACTGGAATATCTATCCCTGGGAACATAATGGGAACCCCCAATCGGTTTCCAGTTTGAGGCCCATATGACCCTGTTCCTTGGGCCCAGGTGGGCTGGCCTAGTGGTACTGACATTTGGGGTCCCAGAGCACCCATCCAGATTCTTTCAAAATTTGCAAGGTATATGACATCCGCATGTTTTTCACACCCGTAGGCACTAATCCGGCCGGCACACTGGAATATCTATCCCTGGGAACATAATGGGAACCCCCAATCGGTTTCCAGTTTGAGGCCCATATGACCCTGTTCCTTGGGCCCAGGTGGGCTGGCCTAGTGGTACTGACATTTGGGGTCCCAGAGCACCCATCCAGATTCTTTCAAAATTTGCAAGGTATATGACATCCGCATGTTTTTCACACCCGTAGGCACTAATCCGGCCGGCACACTGGAATATCTATCCCTGGGAACATAATGGGAACCCCCAATCGGTTTCCAGTTTGAGGCCCATATGACCCTGTTCCTTGGGCCCAGGTGGGCTGGCCTAGTGGTACTGACATTTGGGGTCCCAGAGCACCCATCCAGATTCTTTCAAAATTTGCAAGGTATATGACATCCGCATGTTTTTCACACCCGTAGGCACTAATCCGGCCGGCACACTGGAATATCTATCCCTGGGAACATAATGGGAACCCCCAATCGGTTTCCAGTTTGAGGCCCATATGACCCTGTTCCTTGGGCCCAGGTGGGCTGGCCTAGTGGTACTGACATTTGGGGTCCCAGAGCACCCATCCAGATTCTTTCAAAATTTGCAAGGTATATGACATCCGCATGTTTTTCACACCCGTAGGCACTAATCCGGCCGGCACACTGGAATATCTATCCCTGGGAACATAATGGGAACCCCCAATCGGTTTCCAGTTTGAGGCCCATATGACCCTGTTCCTTGGGCCCAGGTGGGCTGGCCTAGTGGTACTGACATTTGGGGTCCCAGAGCACCCATCCAGATTCTTTCAAAATTTGCAAGGTATATGACATCCGCATGTTTTTCACACCCGTAGGCACTAATCCGGCCGGCACACTGGAATATCTATCCCTGGGAACATAATGGGAACCCCCAATCGGTTTCCAGTTTGAGGCCCATATGACCCTGTTCCTTGGGCCCAGGTGGGCTGGCCTAGTGGTACTGACATTTGGGGTCCCAGAGCACCCATCCAGATTCTTTCAAAATTTGCAAGGTATATGACATCCGCATGTTTTTCACACCCGTAGGCACTAATCCGGCCGGCACACTGGAATATCTATCCCTGGGAACATAATGGGAACCCCCAATCGGTTTCCAGTTTGAGGCCCATATGACCCTGTTCCTTGGGCCCAGGTGGGCTGGCCTAGTGGTACTGACATTTGGGGTCCCAGAGCACCCATCCAGATTCTTTCAAAATTTGCAAGTATATGACATCCGCATGTTTTTCACACCCGTAGGCACTAATCCGGCCGGCACACTGGAATATCTATCCCTGGGAACATAATGGGAACCCCCAATCGGTTTCCAGTTTGAGGCCCATATGACCCTGTTCCTTGGGCCCAGGTGGGCTGGCCTAGTGGTACTGACATTTGGGGTCCCAGAGCACCCATCCAGATTCTTTCAAAATTTGCAAGGTATATGACATCCGCATGTTTTTCACACCCGTAGGCACTAATCCGGCCGGCACACTGGAATATCTATCCCTGGGAACATAATGGGAACCCCCAATCGGTTTCCAGTTTGAGGCCCATATGACCCTGTTCCTTGGGCCCAGGTGGGCTGGCCTAGTGGTACTGACATTTGGGGTCCCAGAGCACCCATCCAGATTCTTTCAAAATTTGCAAGGTATATGACATCCGCATGTTTTTCACACCCGTAGGCACTAATCCGGCCGGCACACTGGAATATCTATCCCTGGGAACATAATGGGAACCCCCAATCGGTTTCCAGTTTGAGGCCCATATGACCCTGTTCCTTGGGCCCAGGTGGGCTGGCCTAGTGGTACTGACATTTGGGGTCCCAGAGCACCCATCCAGATTCTTTCAAAATTTGCAAGGTATATGACATCCGCATGTTTTTCACACCCGTAGGCACTAATCCGGCCGGCACACTGGAATATCTATCCCTGGGAACATAATGGGAACCCCAATCGGTTTCCAGTTTGAGGCCCATATGACCCTGTTCCTTGGGCCCAGGTGGGCTGGCCTAGTGGTACTGACATTTGGGGTCCCAGAGCACCCATCCAGATTCTTTCAAAATTTGCAAGTATATGACATCCGCATGTTTTTCACACCCGTAGGCACTAATCCGGCCGGCACACTGGAATATCTATCCCTGGGAACATAATGGGAACCCCCAATCGGTTTCCAGTTTGAGGCCCATATGACCCTGTTCCTTGGGCCCAGGTGGGCTGCCTAGTGGTACTGACATTTGGGGTCCCAGAGCACCCATCCAGATTCTTTCAAAATTTGCAAGGTATATGACATCCGCATGTTTTTCACACCCGTAGGCACTAATCCGGCCGGCACACTGGAATATCTATCCCTGGGAACATAATGGGAACCCCCAATCGGTTTCCAGTTTGAGGCCCATATGACCCTGTTCCTTGGGCCCAGGTGGGCTGGCCTAGTGGTACTGACATTTGGGGTCCCAGAGCACCCATCCAGATTCTTTCAAAATTTGCAAGGTATATGACATCCGCATGTTTTTCACACCCGTAGGCACTAATCCGGCCGGCACACTGGAATATCTATCCCTGGGAACATAATGGGAACCCCCAATCGGTTTCCAGTTTGAGGCCCATATGACCCTGTTCCTTGGGCCCAGGTGGGCTGGCCTAGTGGTACTGACATTTGGGGTCCCAGAGCACCCATCCAGATTCTTTCAAAATTTGCAAGGTATATGACATCCGCATGTTTTTCACACCCGTAGGCACTAATCCGGCCGGCACACTGGAATATCTATCCCTGGGAACATAATGGGAACCCCCAATCGGTTTCCAGTTTGAGGCCCATATGACCCTGTTCCTTGGGCCCAGGTGGGCTGGCCTAGTGGTACTGACATTTGGGGTCCCAGAGCACCCATCCAGATTCTTTCAAAATTTGCAAGGTATATGACATCCGCATGTTTTTCACACCCGTAGGCACTAATCCGGCCGGCACACTGGAATATCTATCCCTGGGAACATAATGGGAACCCCCAATCGGTTTCCAGTTTGAGGCCCATATGACCCTGTTCCTTGGGCCCAGGTGGGCTGGCCTAGTGGTACTGACATTTGGGGTCCCAGAGCACCCATCCAGATTCTTTCAAAATTTGCAAGGTATATGACATCCGCATGTTTTTCACACCCGTAGGCACTAATCCGGCCGGCACACTGGAATATCTATCCCTGGGAACATAATGGGAACCCCCAATCGGTTTCCAGTTTGAGGCCCATATGACCCTGTTCCTTGGGCCCAGGTGGGCTGGCCTAGTGGTACTGACATTTGGGGTCCCAGAGCACCCATCCAGATTCTTTCAAAATTTGCAAGGTATATGACATCCGCATGTTTTTCACACCCGTAGGCACTAATCCGGCCGGCACACTGGAATATCTATCCCTGGGAACATAATGGGAACCCCCAATCGGTTTCCAGTTTGAGGCCCATATGACCCTGTTCCTTGGGCCCAGGTGGGCTGGCCTAGTGGTACTGACATTTGGGGTCCCAGAGCACCCATCCAGATTCTTTCAAAATTTGCAAGGTATATGACATCCGCATGTTTTTCACACCCGTAGGCACTAATCCGGCCGGCACACTGGAATATCTATCCCTGGGAACATAATGGGAACCCCCAATCGGTTTCCAGTTTGAGGCCCATATGACCCTGTTCCTTGGGCCCAGGTGGGCTGGCCTAGTGGTACTGACATTTGGGGTCCCAGAGCACCCATCCAGATTCTTTCAAAATTTGCAAGGTATATGACATCCGCATGTTTTTCACACCCGTAGGCACTAATCCGGCCGGCACACTGGAATATCTATCCCTGGGAACATAATGGGAACCCCCAATCGGTTTCCAGTTTGAGGCCCATATGACCCTGTTCCTTGGGCCCAGGTGGGCTGGCCTAGTGGTACTGACATTTGGGGTCCCAGAGCACCCATCCAGATTCTTTCAAAATTTGCAAGGTATATGACATCCGCATGTTTTTCACACCCGTAGGCACTAATCCGGCCGGCACACTGGAATATCTATCCCTGGGAACATAATGGGAACCCCCAATCGGTTTCCAGTTTGAGGCCCATATGACCCTGTTCCTTGGGCCCAGGTGGGCTGGCCTAGTGGTACTGACATTTGGGGTCCCAGAGCACCCATCCAGATTCTTTCAAAATTTGCAAGGTATATGACATCCGCATGTTTTTCACACCCGTAGGCACTAATCCGGCCGGCACACTGGAATATCTATCCCTGGGAACATAATGGGAACCCCCAATCGGTTTCCAGTTTGAGGCCCATATGACCCTGTTCCTTGGGCCCAGGTGGGCTGCCTAGTGGTACTGACATTTGGGGTCCCAGAGCACCCATCCAGATTCTTTCAAAATTTGCAAGGTATATGACATCCGCATGTTTTTCACACCCGTAGGCACTAATCCGGCCGGCACACTGGAATATCTATCCCTGGGAACATAATGGGAACCCCCAATCGGTTTCCAGTTTGAGGCCCATATGACCCTGTTCCTTGGGCCCAGGTGGGCTGGCCTAGTGGTACTGACATTTGGGGTCCCAGAGCACCCATCCAGATTCTTTCAAAATTTGCAAGTATATGACATCCGCATGTTTTTCACACCCGTAGGCACTAATCCGGCCGGCACACTGGAATATCTATCCCTGGGAACATAATGGGAACCCCCAATCGGTTTCCAGTTTGAGGCCCATATGACCCTGTTCCTTGGGCCCAGGTGGGCTGGCCTAGTGGTACTGACATTTGGGGTCCCAGAGCACCCATCCAGATTCTTTCAAAATTTGCAAGTATATGACATCCGCATGTTTTTCACACCCGTAGGCACTAATCCGGCCGGCACACTGGAATATCTATCCCTGGGAACATAATGGGAACCCCCAATCGGTTTCCAGTTTGAGGCCCATATGACCCTGTTCCTTGGGCCCAGGTGGGCTGCCTAGTGGTACTGACATTTGGGGTCCCAGAGCACCCATCCAGATTCTTTCAAAATTTGCAAGTATATGACATCCGCATGTTTTTCACACCCGTAGGCACTAATCCGGCCGGCACACTGGAATATCTATCCCTGGGAACATAATGGGAACCCCCAATCGGTTTCCAGTTTGAGGCCCATATGACCCTGTTCCTTGGGCCCAGGTGGGCTGGCCTAGTGGTACTGACATTTGGGGTCCCAGAGCACCCATCCAGATTCTTTCAAAATTTGCAAGTATATGACATCCGCATGTTTTTCACACCCGTAGGCACTAATCCGGCCGGCACACTGGAATATCTATCCCTGGGAACATAATGGGAACCCCCAATCGGTTTCCAGTTTGAGGCCCATATGACCCTGTTCCTTGGGCCCAGGTGGGCTGGCCTAGTGGTACTGACATTTGGGGTCCCAGAGCACCCATCCAGATTCTTTCAAAATTTGCAAGGTATATGACATCCGCATGTTTTTCACACCCGTAGGCACTAATCCGGCCGGCACACTGGAATATCTATCCCTGGGAACATAATGGGAACCCCCAATCGGTTTCCAGTTTGAGGCCCATATGACCCTGTTCCTTGGGCCCAGGTGGGCTGGCCTAGTGGTACTGACATTTGGGGTCCCAGAGCACCCATCCAGATTCTTTCAAAATTTGCAAGTATATGACATCCGCATGTTTTTCACACCCGTAGGCACTAATCCGGCCGGCACACTGGAATATCTATCCCTGGGAACATAATGGGAACCCCCAATCGGTTTCCAGTTTGAGGCCCATATGACCCTGTTCCTTGGGCCCAGGTGGGCTGGCCTAGTGGTACTGACATTTGGGGTCCCAGAGCACCCATCCAGATTCTTTCAAAATTTGCAAGGTATATGACATCCGCATGTTTTTCACACCCGTAGGCACTAATCCGGCCGGCACACTGGAATATCTATCCCTGGGAACATAATGGGAACCCCCAATCGGTTTCCAGTTTGAGGCCCATATGACCCTGTTCCTTGGGCCCAGGTGGGCTGGCCTAGTGGTACTGACATTTGGGGTCCCAGAGCACCCATCCAGATTCTTTCAAAATTTGCAAGTATATGACATCCGCATGTTTTTCACACCCGTAGGCACTAATCCGGCCGGCACACTGGAATATCTATCCCTGGGAACATAATGGGAACCCCCAATCGGTTTCCAGTTTGAGGCCCATATGACCCTGTTCCTTGGGCCCAGGTGGGCTGGCCTAGTGGTACTGACATTTGGGGTCCCAGAGCACCCATCCAGATTCTTTCAAAATTTGCAAGGTATATGACATCCGCATGTTTTTCACACCCGTAGGCACTAATCCGGCCGGCACACTGGAATATCTATCCCTGGGAACATAATGGGAACCCCCAATCGGTTTCCAGTTTGAGGCCCATATGACCCTGTTCCTTGGGCCCAGGTGGGCTGCCTAGTGGTACTCACATTTGGGGTCCCAGAGCACCCATCCAGATTCTTTCAAAATTTGCAAGGTATATGACATCCGCATGTTTTTCACACCCGTAGGCACTAATCCGGCCGGCACACTGGAATATCTATCCCTGGGAACATAATGGGAACCCCCAATCGGTTTCCAGTTTGAGGCCCATATGACCCTGTTCCTTGGGCCCAGGTGGGCTGCCTAGTGGTACTGACATTTGGGGTCCCAGAGCACCCATCCAGATTCTTTCAAAATTTGCAAGTATATGACATCCGCATGTTTTTCACACCCGTAGGCACTAATCCGGCCGGCACACTGGAATATCTATCCCTGGGAACATAATGGGAACCCCCAATCGGTTTCCAGTTTGAGGCCCATATGACCCTGTTCCTTGGGCCCAGGTGGGCTGACCTAGTGGTACTGACATTTGGGGTCCCAGAGCACCCATCCAGATTCTTTCAAAATTTGCAAGTATATGACATCCGCATGTTTTTCACACCCGTAGGCACTAATCCGGCCGGCACACTGGAATATCTATCCCTGGGAACATAATGGGAACCCCCAATCGGTTTCCAGTTTGAGGCCCATATGACCCTGTTCCTTGGGCCCAGGTGGGCTGGCCTAGTGGTACTCACATTTGGGGTCCCAGAGCACCCATCCAGATTCTTTCAAAATTTGCAAGTATATGACATCCGCATGTTTTTCACACCCGTAGGCACTAATCCGGCCGGCACACTGGAATATCTATCCCTGGGAACATAATGGGAACCCCCAATCGGTTTCCAGTTTGAGGCCCATATGACCCTTCCTTGGGCCCAGGTGGGCTGGCCTAGTGGTACTGACATTTGGGGTCCCAGAGCACCCATCCAGATTCTTTCAAAATTTGCAAGTATATGACATCCGCATGTTTTTCACACCCGTAGGCACTAATCCGGCCGGCACACTGGAATATCTATCCCTGGGAACATAATGGGAACCCCCAATCGGTTTCCAGTTTGAGGCCCATATGACCCTCCTTGGGCCCAGGTGGGCTGCCTAGTGGTACTCACATTTGGGGTCCCAGAGCACCCATCCAGATTCTTTCAAAATTTGCAAGTATATGACATCCGCATGTTTTTCACACCCGTAGGCACTAATCCGGCCGGCACACTGGAATATCTATCCCTGGGAACATAATGGGAACCCCCAATCGGTTTCCAGTTTGAGGCCCATATGACCCTGTTCCTTGGGCCCAGGTGGGCTGCCTAGTGGTACTGACATTTGGGGTCCCAGAGCACCCATCCAGATTCTTTCAAAATTTGCAAGTATATGACATCCGCATGTTTTTCACACCCGTAGGCACTAATCCGGCCGGCACACTGGAATATCTATCCCTGGGAACATAATGGGAACCCCCAATCGGTTTCCAGTTTGAGGCCCATATGACCCTATCCTTGGGCCCAGGTGGGCTGACCTAGTGGTACTCACATTTGGGGTCCCAGAGCACCCATCCAGATTCTTTCAAAATTTGCAAGTATATGACATCCGCATGTTTTTCACACCCGTAGGCACTAATCCGGCCGGCACACTGGAATATCTATCCCTGGGAACATAATGGGAACCCCCAATCGGTTTCCAGTTTGAGGCCCATATGACCCTGTTCCTTGGGCCCAGGTGGGCTGACCTAGTGGTACTGACATTTGGGGTCCCAGAGCACCCATCCAGATTCTTTCAAAATTTGCAAGTATATGACATCCGCATGTTTTTCACACCCGTAGGCACTAATCCGGCCGGCACACTGGAATATCTATCCCTGGGAACATAATGGGAACCCCCAATCGGTTTCCAGTTTGAGGCCCATATGACCCTGTTCCTTGGGCCCAGGTGGGCTGGCCTAGTGGTACTGACATTTGGGGTCCCAGAGCACCCATCCAGATTCTTTCAAAATTTGCAAGGTATATGACATCCGCATGTTTTTCACACCCGTAGGCACTAATCCGGCCGGCACACTGGAATATCTATCCCTGGGAACATAATGGGAACCCCCAATCGGTTTCCAGTTTGAGGCCCATATGACCCTGTTCCTTGGGCCCAGGTGGGCTGGCCTAGTGGTACTGACATTTGGGGTCCCAGAGCACCCATCCAGATTCTTTCAAAATTTGCAAGTATATGACATCCGCATGTTTTTCACACCCGTAGGCACTAATCCGGCCGGCACACTGGAATATCTATCCCTGGGAACATAATGGGAACCCCCAATCGGTTTCCAGTTTGAGGCCCATATGACCCTGTTCCTTGGGCCCAGGTGGGCTGCCTAGTGGTACTCACATTTGGGGTCCCAGAGCACCCATCCAGATTCTTTCAAAATTTGCAAGTATATGACATCCGCATGTTTTTCACACCCGTAGGCACTAATCCGGCCGGCACACTGGAATATCTATCCCTGGGAACATAATGGGAACCCCCAATCGGTTTCCAGTTTGAGCCCATATGACCCTGTTCCTTGGGCCCAGGTGGGCTGGCCTAGTGGTACTGACATTTGGGGTCCCAGAGCACCCATCCAGATTCTTTCAAAATTTGCAAGTATATGACATCCGCATGTTTTTCACACCCGTAGGCACTAATCCGGCCGGCACACTGGAATACTATCCCTGGGAACATAATGGGAACCCCCAATCGGTTTCCAGTTTGAGGCCCATATGACCCTGTTCCTTGGGCCCAGGTGGGCTGGCCTAGTGGTACTGACATTTGGGGTCCCAGAGCACCCATCCAGATTCTTTCAAAATTTGCAAGTATATGACATCCGCATGTTTTTCACACCCGTAGGCACTAATCCGGCCGGCACACTGGAATATCTATCCCTGGGAACATAATGGGAACCCCCAATCGGTTTCCAGTTTGAGGCCCATATGACCCTATTCCTTGGGCCCAGGTGGGCTGACCTAGTGGTACTGACATTTGGGGTCCCAGAGCACCCATCCAGATTCTTTCAAAATTTGCAAGTATATGACATCCGCATGTTTTTCACACCCGTAGGCACTAATCCGGCCGGCACACTGGAATATCTATCCCTGGGAACATAATGGGAACCCCCAATCGGTTTCCAGTTTGAGCCCATATGACCCTGTTCCTTGGGCCCAGGTGGGCTGGCCTAGTGGTACTCACATTTGGGGTCCCAGAGCACCCATCCAGATTCTTTCAAAATTTGCAAGGTATATGACATCCGCATGTTTTTCACACCCGTAGGCACTAATCCGGCCGGCACACTGGAATACCTATCCCTGGGAACATAATGGGAACCCCCAATCGGTTTCCAGTTTGAGCCCATATGACCCTGTTCCTTGGGCCCAGGTGGGCTGCCTAGTGGTACTCACATTTGGGGTCCCAGAGCACCCATCCAGATTCTTTCAAAATTTGCAAGTTATATGACATCCGCATGTTTTTCACACCCGTAGGCACTAATCCGGCCGGCACACTGGAATACCTATCCCTGGGAACATAATGGGAACCCCCAATCGGTTTCCAGTTTGAGCCCATATGACCCTTCCTTGGGCCCAGGTGGGCTGCCTAGTGGTACTCACATTTGGGGTCCCAGAGCACCCATCCAGATTCTTTCAAAATTTGCAAGTATATGACATCCGCATGTTTTTCACACCCGTAGGCACTAATCCGGCCGGCACACTGGAATACTATCCCTGGGAACATAATGGGAACCCCCAATCGGTTTCCAGTTTGAGGCCCATATGACCCTATACCTTGGGCCCAGGTGGGCTGGCCTAGTGGTACTGACATTTGGGGTCCCAGAGCACCCATCCAGATTCTTTCAAAATTTGCAAGTATATGACATCCGCATGTTTTTCACACCCGTAGGCACTAATCCGGCCGGCACACTGGAATATCTATCCCTGGGAACATAATGGGAACCCCCAATCGGTTTCCAGTTTGAGGCCCATATGACCCTTCCTTGGGCCCAGGTGGGCTGCCTAGTGGTACTGACATTTGGGGTCCCAGAGCACCCATCCAGATTCTTTCAAAATTTGCAAGGTATATGACATCCGCATGTTTTTCACACCCGTAGGCACTAATCCGGCCGGCACACTGGAATACTATCCCTGGGAACATAATGGGAACCCCCAATCGGTTTCCAGTTTGAGGCCCATATGACCCTGTTCCTTGGGCCCAGGTGGGCTGACCTAGTGGTACTCACATTTGGGGTCCCAGAGCACCCATCCAGATTCTTTCAAAATTTGCAAGTTATATGACATCCGCATGTTTTTCACACCCGTAGGCACTAATCCGGCCGGCACACTGGAATACCTATCCCTGGGAACATAATGGGAACCCCCAATCGGTTTCCAGTTTGAGCCCCATATGACCCTATACCTTGGGCCCAGGTGGGCTGACCTAGTGGTACTCACATTTGGGGTCCCAGAGCACCCATCCAGATTCTTTCAAAATTTGCAAGTTATATGACATCCGCATGTTTTTCACACCCGTAGGCACTAATCCGGCCGGCACACTGGAATACCTATCCCTGGGAACATAATGGGAACCCCCAATCGGTTTCCAGTTTGAGCCCATATGACCCTATACCTTGGGCCCAGGTGGGCTGACCTAGTGGTACTCACATTTGGGGTCCCAGAGCACCCATCCAGATTCTTTCAAAATTTGCAAGTTATATGACATCCGCATGTTTTTCACACCCGTAGGCACTAATCCGGCCGGCACACTGGAATACCTATCCCTGGGAACATAATGGGAACCCCCAATCGGTTTCCAGTTTGAGCCCATATGACCCTATACCTTGGGCCCAGGTGGGCTGACCTAGTGGTACTCACATTTGGGGTCCCAGAGCACCCATCCAGATTCTTTCAAAATTTGCAAGTTATATGACATCCGCATGTTTTTACACCCGTAGGCACTAATCCGGCCGGCACACTGGAATACCTATCCCTGGGAACATAATGGGAACCCCCAATCGGTTTCCAGTTTGAGCCCATATGACCCTACCTTGGGCCCAGGTGGGCTGACCTAGTGGTACTCACATTTGGGGTCCCAGAGCACCCATCCAGATTCTTTCAAAATTTGCAAGTTATATGACATCCGCATGTTTTTCACACCCGTAGGCACTAATCCGGCCGGCACACTGGAATACCTATCCCTGGGAACATAATGGGAACCCCCAATCGGTTTCCAGTTTGAGCCCATATGACCCTATACCTTGGGCCCAGGTGGGCTGACCTAGTGGTACTCACATTTGGGGTCCCAGAGCACCCATCCAGATTCTTTCAAAATTTGCAAGTTATATGACATCCGCATGTTTTTCACACCCGTAGGCACTAATCCGGCCGGCACACTGGAATACCTATCCCTGGGAACATAATGGGAACCCCCAATCGGTTTCCAGTTTGAGGCCCATATGACCCTATACCTTGGGCCCAGGTGGCTGACCTAGTGGTACTCACATTTGGGGTCCCAGAGCACCCATCCAGATTCTTTC
>CAAHFI011214131.1:0-15663 GCA_900893395.1 Euglena gracilis
TTTTGACCTTTACGTTTAATTTGGATGTAGGGCCCCCCCAACACACTGGCGGTTCTTTGTACCTGTGCCAAATCTGAACTTCTGTATAAACAGAGGTTTCGTGAACAGAAAATGAGTTGTGTACGCAATGTACAATATATCAGAGGGCAGGGGGGACTGTGCCAGCCCCAGGAGGATTGGAAGGGGATCCCAGAATGCACCATATTTCTCCAGGTTTTGGTTCCAAAGCTTTTTATAAGGTCCAACATGCCATGGAACCTTAGGCCACCAAAGCCAGGGATTAAAAGCATAGCACTGTATGCATTGCGTGCTTGTGCTTTGAAAATTGGAACAGTTGAATTAAAGCGTCAACCACTTGGTCAGTGGTGACTTCAGGGGGGGGTACCCCCATTTTGTCCAAAATCACCCATAAAAGCGTAAAAGCGCTTTGATAACGCTTTAAGCTGGGGTTTCCTCCCAGGAAATCGTAATGGTTGTATGTTTGTATTGTTTTCCCCTCCAAATTTGCCTGAGCGAATCATGCAAAGCAGGGGCCACTGGGGGGTGGCATTTTTTCACCCCTGCAATTGGTGAACATACCCGTGTAGGGGGATTTTCAGGCAGGGGGTCCCTGGACTTTCATTTTGTTAACTGGGTCACCATGTGGCTGAATCCCAGTAGGGTGTGACCATCAAAACATTGGCCTGTGGAACCATTTTTAATCTGGGGAGAAATTTTTTGGTTTACAAGCAGGGGGGTTTGCATAAATTCCCCCCGCTTGTCCAGTGGACATTGTAATGCATCTACTGCTGTGGCTCACAGTGGGGCCACCTGGCCACAAATTGTGGCAGTTTTTTGTTGCCTGGTGAGGCAAAAAGGTCTGTTTTCAGGCTTATATAAAGTTTTGAACTGCTGCCTAGCCATTGAAAAAGTTGGGGGTCCAGGAATAATCCCCCCTGTCCATTTCCCACTGCTTTTGGGTCTGCCAGGCATTCATTGGAGGGACCCACTTTACTTGCTGGTTTATGTTGTGCTCCATGCACCATTTGAAGAAAGGTCTTAGCATGTAATTGAAAGGGTCTTTTCGCCCCCCCCCTTTTGTTAAGTAATAATAAATAACTTGATTGTCCACGGATAGGGACACAGTTTCCCCTGGCTGGCTGAGGCTTTGAACTGTGCTTATTACTGCACCTAACTCTTTGACATTTATGTGCAAAATGGAATTTTCCTCCAAAATTCTTGCACAATTTTGCCTGTTCGACTGTCCAGCCCCCCCCCCAGGAAGGTACTGCTGTCTGATGCAACTCCCTGGTTGCACTTTGGGAAGGGTCTGCCCCACGGTGTCCAGCAGAATTTTTATTTCTCTTAATTGTCCTTTATTCTTTGGAAATGGGGTGTTTTGAGTCCCAGGGGCTGTGTAATTTCCACTAAAAAAATTGCCAGGGCATCGTAAAGGCCCTTAGAAAGGGCAAGGCCATTAGATTGCATCTGATTTGGCTCAAAATGACAGCCAGTTGACTTTTTGACGTGTAAATCTTTTTTCACCATTTTTTGGCAGCCCCTTTTTTACTGTCAGTCTCCTTTTTACTGTTTTTATTTTCTGGGGGGCACCTGTAATCTTCCCTCTTGGAAGTTTAGCTGAGATCCAAGATGATTTACCTTTGGGTGGTGTAGGTTGACTTTTTCACGTTGTGATTTTGAACCCTGATTTGATTAAATCCCTGACCACTGTGTTCAGGTGATTCTGTAAGATGTTTTGTGTTGGGGCCACCAGTAAATGTTGTCCAGGTAAATAAATACCTGGATGCCCCTTTTCCTCCACAGTTTTCGAATGTCTTCAATACTGACATAAAAATTTGGGGCATTACATTCAGGCCAAAACAGCCTGCCTGGAATTCCCAGGTGTGCCCCCCCACCTGATGTCTTAGAAAGGGCCTTAGGGCCTGGCTTCACTGGATGTGGAAGTAAGCATCCTTTAGGTCTATTTTTGCTGCCCAGTGGCCTTTTCTAACACTGGAAAAATGTGCTGGATGTGATCCAGCTTGAAAGGTTTCACTTGGAATTCTTGTTTAATTCCCTACAATCACTTACTAATTCTCCATTTTGTCCTCCCCCTCCTCTAGTGTTGAAATCAGAAACCAGGGGATCAGGTGCTGGGTGGTTGAATCCCGCACCCTCTTTACGGATCCAGATTTTTCGTAATCCAGCAGTATTTTTTCTGCTTGGGGTGGTTCAAATATGCTCTAATTTGGGTGGGTGCACAATTTTGGTGGGCTGACCCAGGGGGTTGAATGCCATCCCTGATGAGTTGAGATGTTGTTGGGGGGGCATTTTTTATCCACCATTTCAAAACTTTTTTGCAACCTTTCATGGAGGGGGCTGTCTCCCCATTTTTTTCTCTCCATGGACTTTATTTCTGGATAAGATGTTTTGGAGGGCTGGGCTGGGGGTGATGGACATTTTGGTTTTTTTGTAACCTTTGATGGAGGGGGATGTCTCCCTTCACTTCCTCCATTGAATTATTTTCTGATAAGGTATTTTAGGGGGGCTGGGCTGGGGGTGTTGGACATTGCACCCCTAGGTCCCCTAGGGCTTGGGCCCTTGGAAAGAAATTTTTTCTTGGGGGGATGTGCATGCACTCTCTCCCTCTCTGCTCACCTCTCTGGAGGATCTTGTTGTTGGAAGACATACCATAAGGCTTAATGCCCCTGTTTGCCTATCTGGTCTTCTCCATGTTGATGTGGTTGGTTGACATACCATAGGGGGGCGTCTGTGGGTCATCCCCTTGATTGAATAATTGGCAATTGAGATGTAATTGTTATAGGGGTTCTGCCCCTCCCTCCATAGGGCCACTGTGGGTCCCTTTTCCTCCTGGGGCTGGTCATTGAAAGGGCCACTGTGGGTCCCTTTTTCCCCCATTTTTGGCAGAGGCCTCTGTGGGTCCCTCGGGTATTTACCAGCAGCTTCCTTAGCTTCTTGGTGGCCACTGTGGGACCACCCTGCTGGCCTCCAAGGAATCCATGTATGACTTTTTTTGCATAATCCATCTGTTGGTCTTCTGGGCCTTGAGTTCTTTCTTGGCCTCCAGCCCCATTGAAAATCTGGGGGGCTTCTGTGGCCACCCCTTGTCGCCTTGGAGAGGGCTGATGTTGCAAGATGAATTGGGTGGGTTGTACAGACCTTTCTGCCCTCCTGAGGAAATTTGCTTGAAAATGGCCGCAGGGTCCCTGTGGTGTGGCCTCCTTGGGTTGATTCCCATCTCCCATTGAATCTCTTTTGGAGGCATTTTGGGCCTCATTGGCCCATCCTTTGGGCTGGGGCTGATTTCTTTTTTTCTGGGCCTTCTGGCCACAGTGGTCCAAGGACCGTGGCCGTCACTGGGGGGGGTTTGTGCTGGGAAATTTCTGGGGTGGGGTCTAGGGGAAGAACGGCCACGGTTTTCCAATGTCGACAGCATCTCCGAGTTCTCGTGCTGCGGCACTGCTCCAGGACGTCCGCGTCCATAGAATTCCAAATTTTTTTCCACTGCATTGCTCATTGAAGTCAAATTAAATTTGATAATTTACTTTTCAATTGATATTCGTCTGGTTCGTGTCCTTCTGGATATTTAATTTACACTGACTTCTTTATTGGTTCTTCTTCGTTCGTGAACTCTTTTCCTTTCTTCCGGTGTCGAAGGGCAAGTTAAGAATCAGCCAACTCCGGCGAAAAAAAGGCAATAAGCGGGACCTTCTAACCCAGCGCAGCGAACAATCACCCAACAAACCGCCGGCGAGCAATGCATGGCCTCACAATGGCAAAGTGCGGAGCCCGAGGTGTCGCCTTGTTCGCCGGGGTTTTTGTTGTTAGGGCCTTCATTCCACGATGGGTTGGAGGTCCCTTATTTGCGACGAAGTTTGCTGACTCTGCATTTTCCCTTCGACACTCGCACTCCTCGTGGAGAACCGCCAAGGGAGGAATGGATACCGAGGGCGAAGCACAAAGACATTGTGAGGCCATGTCTTTCTCGCCGACGGTGCTGTGTGATTGCTCGCTGCGCTGGGTTAGGAGCACCTGCTTAGAGCCGCCTCGCCGGATCTGGCTGCATTGTCTCCGACGTGGCGATCATGGCGCTGTCTTTTTTTCCTGGGTGGCCCCCCCTCCCCACCCCCTGGCCCCCATCTTCTGCCGACGAGGGTGTTCTAAGACAAATTTTCCGACATGGGTGGTGGGTCGGGCTTAAAAAATGTCTCTGTGCTTCGCCGTCGGTGTCCCTTCCTCCCTTGCCGGTTGTCCTCGAGGGAGTACGAGACAACTCGGGCTCCGCACTTTTCCATTGTGAGGCCATATTGTGCACTGAAAAAAGGGGGGCCAGGGCATTCTCCAAAGCACCTTGGGCACCAAGTCTTTTATAATGGGCTGAAACCGCCTCCACCCCCTTCCGCTGACCAATTTCAAATACTTGTTGGGAAGAAAGGCCTGATGTTTTAGTAAACCAACTCCTGCCCATCTAGTTTAGTGGATCCCCAACCTGGGGGATACCCCCTGATTGGACAAAATTTCTTTTGTGATATAAGCAATGCCTAATGGATTTATAGGGGGTTTTAACGAAATTAAAAGTGGACCCCAGGTTTCATAAAGAAACGTGTTGCTGCCACATAAGGCATCATCAAAATGAAAGCGGCTGATTTGAATGCACTAGGGAACGAAGACAACTCTCTACGACTTGTGAATTTATCGTCCTTTACGTTTAATTTGGATGTAGGCTGCCCCCCCAACACACTGGTGGTTATTTGTACCTGTGCCAAATTAGATGATCTGTATAAACAGAGCATACATGAACAGTAAACGAGTTGTGAACGCAATGAACATATATCAGAGGGCAGGGGGGACTGTGCCAGCCCCCAGAGGATTGGGAGGGATCCACCATATTCACCAAATTTTGGTTTCAAAGGATTTTATAAAGTGCCAACATGCCATGGAACCTTAGGCCACCAAGGCCAGGGATCAAAAGCACATCACTGTATGCGTTGTGTGCTGAATTGAAACAGTTGAATTAAAGCGTCAACCACTTGGTCAGTGGTGGCTTCAGGGGGGGGGTACCCCCATTTTGTCCAGAATCACCTATAAAAGCGTAAAGACACTTTGATAACGCTTTAAACTGGGGCTTCTTCCCAGGAAATCGTTAATGGTTATATTTTTTATTTGTTTCCCCCTCCAGAATTTGCCTGAGCAAATCATGCAAAGCAGGGGCCACCTGGGGTGTGTTATTTTTCACCCCTGCAATTGGTGAACATACCCTTGTAAGGGGTGATTTCAGGCAGGGGTCCCTGGTGCTTTCGTTTTATTAACTGGTGCCACCATGTGGCTGAATCCCAGTAGGGTTTGACCATCAAAACGTTGGCCTGTGGAAACGTTTTTAATCTGGGAAGAAAGTTTTGAATTGCAGACCGGGAGTGTTTGAAGAAGGATCTCCCATGTTGTCCAGTGGACATTGTGATGCATCTACTGCTGTGTCTTCGCAGTGGGGCCACCTGGCCACAAATCTTGGAAGTTTTCTGTTGCCTGGTGAGGCAAAAAGGTCTGTTTTCAGGCTTTTATAAGTTTTGAACTGCTGCCTGAGCCGCTGAAAAAGTGGGGGGTCCAGAGAATAATCCCCCTGTCCATTTCCCACCTGCTTATGGGGTCTGCTAGGCATTCCTTTGAAGGGACCCACTTTCCTTGTAGGTTTATGTTGTGTACCCTGCACCATTTGAAAAAGGGTCTTAGGATGGAATTGAAGGGGTCTTTTCTTCCCCCCCCTTGTTAAGTAATAGTAAATTACTTGATTGTCCACTGACAGGGACACAGTTTCTCCTGGCTGGCTGAGGATTTGAACTGTGCTTATTGCTGCACTTAATTCTTTGACATTTATGTGCAAAATGAAGTTTTCCCTTCAAAATTACTGCACAATTTTTTATGTTCCCCAATGGGTGCTGCTGTCTGAGTGCAACTCCCTGGTTGCACTTTGTTGGAAGGGTCTGTCCCCCAGGTGTCCAGCAGAATTTTTATTTCTATTTTTAATTTGTCCTTTATTCTTTGGGAAATGGGGCGTTTTGAGTCCCAGGGGGCTTTGAATTTTCCACTGAAAAAAATGCCATAAACGCCCTTAGAAATGGTAAGGCTATCAGATTTGCATCTGATGTGGCCCAAAATGACAGCCAGTTGCCTTTTTGACATGTTATCTTTTTGACCATTTTTCCTAGCTCCTTTTTCACTCTCTTTATTTACAGATGTGCACCCGTAATTTTCCTTTTGGAAATTTAGTTGAAACCCAGAATGATTTACGATGTGGGTTGATTTGGATTTGAGTCCTGATTTTATTAAATCCCTGACCACCGTGTTCAGGAATTTGTAAGATGTTGTGTGTAGGGGTCCACCAGTAAATGTCGTCGAAGTAAATAAAAACTTGGATGCCCTTTTTTTCTCTACAGCTTTTCGAATGTCTTCATTACTGACAAGAGAATTTGGGGCATTACATTCAGGCCAAAACAGCCTGCCTGTAAGTCCCAGGTCTGCCCCCCCGACCTGATGTCTTAGAAATGGATTTAGGTCCTGGCTCACTGGGATGTGGAAGTAAGCATCCTGCAGGTCTCTTTTTGATGCCAAGTGGCCTTTTTCCAACACTGGAAAAATCTGCTGGATGTGATCCAGCTTGAAAGGTTTTACTTGGGTCCTTTGACTCTGTTCCCTGCAATCGCTTATTAATCACCATTTTGTCTGCCCCCCCTCTGGTTTTGAAATCAGAAACCAGGGATTAGGTGCTGGTTGTTGACTCCTCACCCTCTTTACGGACCCAGGTTTTTCATACTCCTGCAGTACTGTTTCTGCCTGGTGAATGTTTTTGCTCTGGGTTCCGGGTTGTGGACAATGTTGGTGGGTTTACGCAGCGGTTGAATGCCATCCTTGATGAGTTGACATGTTTTTTTCGGGGGGGGCTTTTTTGTCCACCATTTTTCGGCTTCTTTGCAACCTTTGATGGAGGGGGTGTCTCCTCCTTTTTCCTCCATGGAATTACTTCCGTGGAGCAGATGATTTTTTTGGGTGGGGGCTGGGCTTGGGGTGTCGGACGTTGCACCCCTAGGTCCCCTAGGGCTTGGGCCTTTGGAAAAAGAAAGCTTTTTTTTCTGGGGGGATGTGCATGCACTCTCTCCCTCTCTGCTCACCTCTGGAGGATCTTGTCGTTGGAAGGCATACGGTAGGGCTTAATTCCCCTGTTTTGCTATCGTCTTCTCCAAGTTGATGTGGTTGGTTGGCATACCATAGAGGGGCCTCTGTGGGCCCCTCCCTTGATTGAATAATCGGGAATGGAGAAATGAATTTTGGAGGGGTTCCCACCCCTCCCTCCATAGGGGCCACTGTGGGTCCTTTTCCTCCTGGGGCTGAGTCATTGAAATGGCCACTGTGGTACCTTCCCCCACCCATTTTTTGGCAGAGGACTCTCTGTGGGTCCCTCGGGGGAGTTCTCCAGCAGCTTCCTTAGCTTCTTGTGGCCACTGTGGGACCACCCTGCTGGCCTCCAAGGTCTCCATGTATAGTTTTTTTCCATAATCCATCTGTTGGTCTTCCATGCCTTGAGTTTTCTTGGCCTCCAACTCCAGTGGAAATCTGGGGGGCTGCTGTGGCCCACCCTTTCCCTTGAGAGGGGCTTTGTGTTAGATTGAATTGGGGGGGGGGTGACAGACCTCTTCTGCCCCTTCCTGAGGGGATTTGCTTGTAGAACTGGCCCCCATGGCCCCTGTAGTGGAGACCTCCTTGGCCTTTTATTCCATCTCCCCATCTTCTAGCCAAATTGTGTACAGGCGGCTGGGCGCCTTTGGGGGAGATGCCCTTGATGTGTGGTCCTTTTATGTCCAATTGTGAAGCATTTTGGGCCTCCATGGCCATCTTTTGCCCACCAAAGCTGGGGCTTACTTCTGTTTTCTGGGCCTTCTGACCACAGTGGTCCAAGGACCGTGGCTGTCACTGGGGGTGGGGGTTGTGCTGGGAAATTTCTGGGGTGGGGGTTCTGTGGGAGAAGAACGGCCACGGTTTGCCACGTGTCGACCGCATCCCCAAGTTCTCCAGCTGTTTCGGCCACTTGATCCAGGACGTCCGCGGCCATATAATTCCAATTTCTTTTACACTGCATTGTTCATTGAAGTCCAAATTGAAATTGATTAATTGACTTTTCAATTGATATTCGTCTTGCTCGTGTCCTTCTGGATATTGACTTCTTTTCTTGGCTTTTCTTTGGTCGTGAATCCTTTTCAGCGACCTCCGGCGAAAAAAAAGGCACTAAGACTCCTAACCCAGCGCAGCGAACAATCACAGACCATTCGGGCTCCGCACTGCGAGATGGTGAGGTCCTGCTTTCCTTGCCGGCTGTTCTGTTCGTGTGTTGTGCTGTGCGGGGGGTGCTTCTTACTGCTTTTTGTTGCCGGAGTTGGCTGATTCCTAATTCTGCCCTTCGACCACAAGGAGAAAGAATTTCAACTCAACGAGTTCAACAACGTTCAGCACAGCACCAATCAATACAGAGGAGGAAGAGCAATTCAGACGATAACGAAAAGCGGAGGAAGAAAATTTTGATTTCCATGAAAGATGCAACATACCTGGAGTCCAGCGGCGCAGCAGAGCAACAAAGAACCCCTGCGAAGGCAGCAGAAGCTGGAGAAGATGGAGTTCCAGCAGGCGCCGGAGCAACCAACATGGAAAGTCAAGCAGCGTTACAAGGAGTTTCAAGGAAGAAACCTGAAGTGGAGAAGAGTGGAGGAGCAGCAGGCGCTGGAGACGATGACGGAGCAGGAGCGGAGCACCAGTCCGTGGCCGTCGCAACCCCCCCACCTTCCAATTTCCCGAAAAATTTCAATTCCAGTTCGACGACGGCCATGGACCCTGGACATTGGTGGCCAGAAAGTCGAGGAGACAAAGACACCAGCAGCCCACAGCCCAGAGGGACAGAAATGGGCAGACAGGTCTGGAAGACTACCCCCCATTTTCACATCACCACCCCCCACCCAGGGGAACATTCCAAGGGGAAATGGACTGCATCAAGGGCATGGCGACCCTTTTCAACAAGGCTATGGCAGCCATCATCAAGGGCATGGAGCCCAGCTGCAAGGCTATGGCAGCCATCATCAAGGGCATGGCGCCCAGCTGCAAGGCTATGGAAGCCAGAGCAAATGCTGCAAACTTGCCCCAGGGGAAAGGCATGTCCAACTTACCCCACAGCTCTCTCAAACATAAACCCTCAGGAGCTGTCAATCAATGCAGCAAGCAGCCCCCCTTCAGGGACAGAAGGCCAATGGAGGCCATTGTATTCAAAATCAAGAGGCCAATGGAGGCCAGTGGAGGAATCAAGACCTCAAGGCCAGGCAGGCCATTTCAATCAAAATCAGGAGGCCAATGGGGCCAATATATGATTCAAGATCACCACATCAGCCCTTGGGGGGAGGCCCAAGATTGGCTGCAACAGGGCCCCCCCAGAAGATAATCAGCCCAGACACCCCAGCTTTATATGTACCCCCCACTGCAGACACAGACCTTCCCCATCATTCAAAATCAGGGGGAAAGCCTGTCCTTGGAAGCCCTATGGCAGGGCCAGCTGCAGCCCCAGTGATGGGGCAACCAGGGGAAGGACCCCAGTGATGGGGCCTGTGGAATCCCCAGACACATTACACCCAGGGGTGCCCCCTTACAAGGCCCTGCAGGCCAGCCTTCCCCATTGGGTCAAGGCAGGTGCCAGCAGAGAGGTATTAAACCTGATAAGGGAGGGGTTATGGCAGATCTTCCCCTCCCCCCTCAGATGTCCTTAAAAGTTCCCTTCAAAACCCCCAAGAAATATTGACTGCCCAGAAAATTCTGAGAGAATACGAATGTGCAGGGGCAACCAGGCAGATCCCCCCAGGAGGCAAAACATTTTGTCCCTTATTTCATCATTTCCAAAAAAGAAGGGGAAAAGACAAAGGAAAGACTAATTTCAGATTGTCGACAGTTAAATCTACATTTCACCCCCAGAAGTTCAGACTGGAACACATGGGAAGCATCTTCCCATATTAGAAAGGTTGGTTCTGTGGAAAAATAGATCTGAAAGATGCTTATTTCCACTTAAAACTGCACAGCAGCCTGGAAAAACATGTTTGCATGCAGGTGGGGGGGGAAACTTGGCAGTTTCAAGCTGCATGCTTTGGTATAAGCAGCCTGCCACAAAAATTTATGACTCTCATGAGAGTCTGGGAAAGGAAATGGAGAAAGGAGGGAAAGGTAGTTTTCATCTACCTGACGACATTTTGCTGTTAGCCCCCAGCAAAAAGACAGCAGCCCAACATTTGGCAGAAATGAAAAAGATCTTTTACTGGCAGGTTTCAGATTAAACCTCCCCAAATCCTGTTTGGAACCCACACAGGAAATAAAGCATTTGGGCCAGTGGATCAATTTGAAAAAAGGCCAACTGGAAATTCCTCAGGAAAAATTAAAATCCTTAAGAAAGGAGCTAGGCAAAGGTGCTCACAGCACAAAAAATGAGCTGCAGAAAACTCAGCTCTATTGTGGGCAAGTCAGAAGCTATTTAGTCTCCATGCCATTTCTCAGAATTCTGACAGATCAACTTTGCAAAATGGTGGATTTGCACACAAGTGGGGTTGGGACCACACCCTAACCATTCCCCAGGGGTCAAAGATCAAATTGTGGAGTTAAAAACATTTTTACAGCCAGGGTTGGCAGGGCATTTCAATCCCAGGCCTCTCAGGAACTCTTTCAGACAGCAGCACCTGGCAATGGGGGGGGCTGGACAAAGATTCAGGCCAAAAGGTGCAGATTTTTGGAGGGACCTGCATGTCCTTCATATCAACCAAAAAGAGTTGCAGGCTGCAGTGGAAACTGTAAAAGCACTAGCCAAGCCAAAGCAAACAATTGTGCTTCATGTGGACAGCCAGGTGGCTGTAAGTTATTTAACAAAGTGGGGAGGCAAAAAGCCCTACCTAAATTCCATCTTAAAACCCCTGCTGTATCATTGCCAAGAAAAGCAAATCAATTTGCAGGTGGTTTGGGTTCCCACAAAGGAGCAATTGGCAGACTCCCTGACCAGGGAGCAAAAGGACCCAGGGGATTATACCCTAAACCCAAACATCTTTCACCAAATTCTGAATTTTTCAGAAGGACATCACCCCAGAGGTGGACATGTTTTGCACACCCAGCAACAAAAAATTCCCCAAGTTTGTTTGTCGATACCCCCACCAAGGGGCTTTGCTGGTGGATGCCTTGAAGGCAGATTGAGGGACCTCCCCCCAGTTTATGCAAACCCCCCTGGAGCATCATTCCCAGTGGGTTCAGAGATTAATGTAAACCCAGACCTGCTTGTCTGTTGATCGTACCCCACTGGGCTTCGACATCATGGTGGCGCCAATTAATGTCAATCAGGCAGCCAGGCAGCAAAGTTTTACTGGTACCCCCCAGTGGGGTCTGTTCACCAACTGCTGGGGGGAGGAGATGCCCCCCCAAGGTGGAATTTGGCCTGCTTGATTGTGTCAGGCAAATATTACAATCCCAGGAAGTTTCGATGTCCAGTATCGACACTTACATAAAAAATCTGGGAAATGTCAAAAGATATGACTCAGCCTTCAGGACATTGGTGGGCCAATTGTTGCACAAAGGGGTGCCCCTGCAGGACTGCACAGTCCACAGGATGGCTGAGGCCATCCTTGATCTTGCTGTTCACAGCCTCAACACTGCACGAAATGCATATGCAGCAGTTTTATTACTCCCAGGGTTTGGGTCATTGAGGTTTTCCCCTCTTTTGGCTCCATTGAAAAGGAAATGGAATTCCAATGTCTGCAAGTATGCCCATTTTTGGGACCCCACTGATTTTAGAAACATCATCAGGAAATTCAAACCCCTCTCAGACCTATCTGTGAAAGAGCTCAGAAACAGACTCATCATCTGTTGGAGGCTTTTGGCCCTCCACAGGGGGTTGATCTAGCCAGGACACAGCGAAAAATCAGTTTCGTGGGAGAAAAAATTTTCATTTTATTGCAAAGGAAAGGGTGGCAATTCCCAAGATGGGAGGAAATTTTGAATTTGCCACACACCCCCTCATAAGCCCCTGGCATTTATTGAAAGAGTATGTGGAAAGGACAGCCCACATGGTTGGGCACAAAAATAATTTGTTATGGTCTTTGGATGGTAAAAGACCTTTGACTTCAGAAAGAGTGAATTCCCTTACCAAAGAAATTCTGCAAGAGGGGGGGGTGGACACCACCCACTGGAAACCCCACAGCACCAGAGGGGCTGGGGTTTTATGGTGGAAAAATGCTGGTTTGCAAGTGGAAGAAGTCCAGCAGCTGGGTCAGTGGAAAAATTTTGGGGCCTTCCAAGCTCATTATTTGAGGCTGGGTGTCGTTCAAAAATTCAAAAATTATGGCCCAAAGGGGGGTGCACAGTACCTCACCATCTCGCAGTGCGGAGCCCGAATGGTCTCGGACTCCCACGACAGAGGAAGGGGGAGGAAGGGACCAAGAGGGCGAAGCACAAGAAGATGGTGAGCCCAACCCCCCACCCAAAAAATCAGCAGAAAAGGAAAAACATCCCAACCAGAAAGGGACCCCCACCAAGCAGCCCCAACCACCCACCCAGAAACACACCAAAAGAGACACCATCCCCATCAGGGGGGGCCCCCACCAAGCAGCCATGGGAGGGGGGGGGGCCACGACGGTTCAGCTTCGCCAAGGTGTCGGAGGAGGCCTCATCATCGCCAACTCCGGCAACAAAGGCGCAGTAAGAAGCACCCCCCGCGCACGCACAAACACACCAGAACAGAACAGCCGGCAAGGAAAGCAGGACCTCACCATCTTCTTGTGCTTCGCCCTCTTGGTCCCTTCCTCCCCCTTCCTCTGTCGTGGGAGTCCGAGGACCTTGCCTGCGCGAATTTTGTTGATTTCCTTCAGAAATCCCGTCAAAATGGGGGTTGTGCTTGTAGCGGACCGCGGGCGTGCGATTTTTTTGGACCCTGCGCTTGTAGCGGCCCCGTGCTTCTATTGGGGGGTCGCTGAGCTCTTATCCCTTTAGAAGAAGAGCGAAGCTTATCCCTGGGGAAAAGAGGGGTCGGACCCCCCGCCCCCCCCCTGGTGGATAGACTGTGAAAACCGTGGATTTTCACCATGACACCGGCCTGGTTCCGGATTTTTTTTTTTCAGTCGCGAGCGACTGGATTTCTAGTTTCTGAATCACCTCCGTTTGACCCCAACTCCCCGCCAGGTCCGGGTTATTCACGCGCGAAGGGGTCCAAACTGGGTGGGATTGGCCCGGCCCCCTACTGACTCTGCCATTTCGCCAGGGTCCAAAATCGGTCGAAAATATGATTTTTTCAAAAATATCTCGAGAAAATGTATGTTATCTGCGGAAATGTCGTTCTGACAAAAATGTACCCCGGAGGCCCTCTATTACCCCTGTTTGCCGTTTTGGCCGCCGACACGCCTGGCCAAGGTTTGATATACGGAGGGCATACATGGTTTAGGTGGGGTGTGTCCCCACCCCCCTCTGGCCCGCAGGGGGGGGGTCCGGTCCGGACCCCCCCCCCCCACGTCCTTATACCGAACCCTGGCCTGGCCCGTGTTCCGGCGCGCTTTGCAGGCAGCCCAAAAACGGCCATTTTTGGGATGTTTTTGGGGCGTTTTTTTGGGGGGCCCAAAAAATCGGGTTTTCAAAATATCTCCCCAATGAAGCAAAATCAAGGAAAATGTCCGGATGAAGCCCTTAGAATGCCCTATCCAACCATGGTTATTTCTCCCCAACTCTTCGTGTAGCCCGGTTACATTAGTTACATTAGCCCGAGTTAGTTAGTTACATTTTTCGGCAACTTTTGGCCATTTCAGGGCCATTTCGGGCTATTTTTCGGGGTCAAAAAATCGGTGTTTCTAAAGTATCTCGAAAATGAAGCAAAATAAAAGGAAATTCCGGAGAACCCAAATTGAAGCCCTTAAAATGCCCTATCTAAACCGTATTTCGATTTCCCAGCAACTCCCCGCCTGGCCTGAATTATGGCCATTTTTTTGGCCAATTTTGGCCATTTTTGGCCTGTTTTGACTTGACTGTTTTCGGGTGTTTTTGGTCAAAAATGTCGGGAAAATATCGAAAAAAAAATGCCCGAAACCCATGTTTTTTGGCCTCCCAGTCCCAGAAAACCTGTTTCTGAGCCGAAAATGAGTGCTTTTCGAACCCCGGGCACCCATTTTTGGCCGCCAACCAATTGACTTTTGGGTCAAAAACGGGTCAAAAAAGGCGAAAAATCAAAAAAACAAGTTTAGATTTAGCCATTTTTGGGCGTTTTGGTCAAAAAAGCCGAAGAAAAAAACGAAAAAATTTCGACCCGCCAGCGCCCCATTTTGGGTCCGAAAGCCATTGATTTTGGGTAAAAAAATGGTCAAAAAATCGGGGTAATAAAACGGGTAAGGGGTGTATGGGTGGGTCGCTGATCTCTTATCCCTTTAGGTTAAGAGCGAAGCTACCCTGTGGAAACGGGGGATTGGGGCCACCTCGGAACCGGCGGATTATCACCATGACACCGGCCCGGTTTCAGTAATTTTTTTTTTTCAGTCGCGAGCGACTGGATTTCTAGTTTCTAAATCACCTCCGTTTCTTCGTTTGACCCCCAACTCCCCGCCAGGCCCGAGTTATTCACACGCGAAGGGGTCCAAACTCAGTAGGATTGCCCCCCCTCTTCCGACTCTGCCATTTCGCCGGGGTCCAAAAAAACGGTCAAAAAAATCGATTCTTTGAAAACTTCTCGAGAAAATGTATGTTATCTCCGGAATTGTCGGTCCGACGAAATGTACCCCGGGGAGGTATCACCCCCCATTCGCCGTTTTGGCCGCCGACACACCTGCCACACTGGCCCATGTTCTGGCGCGCTTTTGCGGCCCAAAAAGGGCATTTTGGGTTTTTTGGGGGGCCTTTTTTGGGTCAAAAAATCAATTTTTTTCAAAATATCTTCACAAAGAAACAAATTCAACGAAAATGTTCGGAGAGCAAACAAAAATGAAGCCATTGGAATGCTTATCTAACCATGGTTTATTTTTCCCCCAACTCTTCGTGTAGCCCGAGTTACGGCCATTTTGCGGCCAATTTTGGCCCATTTCAGGGGCCATTTTGGGCCGTTTTTCGGGGTGAAAAAATTTGATATTTCCAAATATCTCGGAAACGAAGAAAAATCAAAGGAAATGCCCTATGTAACAGTATTTTGATTTCCTCGCAACTCCCCGCCTAGCCCGAAATATGGCCGATTTACGGCCCAAAAAACAGCGCGGCAGGCTTGCGATTTAACCATTTCGGCCGCTTTGGGGTCAAAAAATCAATTTTTCTCAAATTGATCAAAAATGGCGGGGAATCAAAGGAAATGTCAGAGACCCAAATTGGAAGCCCTTAAAATGCTCTATCTAACGGTATTTTGATTTCCCCGCAACCCCCCGCCTAGCCCGAGTTACGGCCATTTTTTCGGCCAATTTTAGTTAGCCATTTTGTACAGTTTGGCTTGTTTGACCGTTTTTCGGGCATTTTTTGGTCAAAAAGTTGGAAAAATCGAAAAAATTTATCCACAACGATGTTTTTCGGCCTCCCAGACCCGGAAAACCTGTTCTTGAGCCGAAAAGAACGTTTTTCGACCCGCCAGCGACCCGTTTTTGCCCCGAAACC
>CAAHFI011215087.1:0-10267 GCA_900893395.1 Euglena gracilis
CCCCCCCCCGAGGGGGCTCAACTCCAGTCCCAGCCAGGGGGAGGAACACAAGAGTACTGGTGTGAGGGGTCCCTGGCCACTCGCCGCATAAACTGGGCCAGAACCGAAGTTAGCGCCGGCCATAAACAGACAAGAAGCCTTAGTTCAACTAAGGGGGACCGCCCGCGCATGCCGTGGGGCCACGTACTCACGTGGCAGCCAGAAGCGGTGACCACACACCATTTGTGACAATTTTAGGTGGTGTTTGGCAGTGTTGGGAACGTGGCCAAAGCCAGGGTGCCCTAGGCCCTGAATAGCCGTCGCTTTGGTGTCTGGGTGCCCCAGGGAGTCTTGACTACCCCACCTAGGTACCCCTGGTGGCCTTGAACAACCCGGCCCACCCCTGTGCCAGAAGGGCAAATGGGGGGGAGCGAAGAGAACAGGGGGAACCCCCACGGAGACCAGCAGCAGAAAACGCACCTCCGATGCCTCTGTTGGGGGGCATGGCGCTTCGTGCAACCGCCCAGGTGATATGGCATGGGGGCTTTCGGGCTCGCCGGCCTAGTTGGAGTGCACCCCTCAGCAACCCAACCCCAAAGGGAGAGCCAGCGGGACCCACGGTTCAAGTCATGGCGTTGTGCCTGCGCCATGCATCCCCCAGACAGAAAAGCAGGAGGCAAGAGCAGCACTGGGGTGCAAGCTAAAAAAAAAGCACAGTAAAACCCCCATTTAAGATTTTTCCCGTCGGGAGACCCCCGGGGGGGGTCTACTAGTGAACTTTTCGAATGGCTAACAAAATGGCTAGTTAGAGGACCCCCGGGTCTTTAAGCAGAAGCTTGTTTGCCATATGTATGATACATGCAAATTTATATTTCTCACAACGTCACGCAGTGTCAAACTGTTCATGCCCTCGAGTTTTGTGTCCGATTATTCGACTCCCAGCCCCCAAGCATATGCCAGTGGAGCCGTGGGCAGCCTCCATCGGCAGGCTGCCCCAGTATGGCCCCACCCCCTTGCCAGGGCTGGATTTGGATTGGCGTATGGGAAGGCCAACAATTTGAAAAAGGTTGGCTCTTTCAAATTTTGCCCGGCGTTTGCAGGGTGTGACAGAGCTGGCTGAAGCATTGCTGTGTCAGGCAGGGCCGGGCTAGTGTGCATACACCATCACCACAGCCAATGGGCTGGCATAGCCTTGGGGCTGGAGGTTGAGAACCCACCCAGAAAAATCGAGGAGAAACGAAGATTTTAGAGTATGGGTTGGCAGGTGTGCGGATGGGAATATTTTGTGCAGTTGGCTTTGGACCTGCTGGGAAGTGTACTGCTGGTGATTCAATAATCGAATGCCGACGCCGCCCTCTTTGAAGGATTTCAAAAAATTGAACTGATTGACTCGCCACAAGAGAAAATTTATTGATGCCTGGAGATGACAATGTCTCAGCAGCTCCCGTCTGGCCTCATCCCATCCTGCCCCAGCCTCGTGTCTCTTTTTCCAGGTGGACGCCCATCAACAATGCTGGGTGGACTGTACACAACAGGGCATCAATGGTGTGGCTATTTTGTTTGTGGTATTCATGGGTTTCGGATTCCCCCCTCCTATGCAGTTCTTAGCTTCAGGGGGTAAAGGGTCCCACCCAAACATTCAGTTAATGTGTTCACCAAAAAAAAATTCTGTGTTTTATGTGTTCACCAAAAAAAATTGTTGTCACCTGTGTTCACAAAATTTTTTTCTTTGTGCTCATTCATTTTCACCAAAAAATTCCACTTGGAATGGGGATAGGCATTCTTTCAGACGTGGAATGGAAAAATGGTCGAAGTTGGTTGCAGTTTGACCATTTTTAGCTTTCTGATTTGAATTCCGCACGCCCACACCCCCCATGTGTGTTTTGTCCCAGGAGGGTTTGCTTATTTTGAAGGTTCTTATATTCTGGATGTTTACTTGTTTGCCTTGTTTGGGTGGTTGTTCTTTTTAATGGGCTTTTGGTCAGCACCGATTGGGTACAGCAGTGAAGTTAGAAGAATGGAGGCCCTAAAAAGAAGAGCATTCGTCATCTTTCAAAATTCCACATTCTAGTTTGAAATTTGTACATCTGCATCATCAGTCAATGCATCAGCTCTTTCACCGGAGGCATTGATTGGGTTGTTGAGGGTCTGAGTGTGCAATAGAAACACACCATCCGCTGCCCCAGAACCCCAAAAAAATCTGTCGGCCTGGCACCAACAGATAACCCATCGGCCTGGCATTCGGTGTCAGGCAGAAAATTGGTTATTTTGTACCCTCGCCTTTATGCTCCCCTCTGGACCTCTCCCCATTGGGTGTTTTTTTTTCCATTCCGGACCTGCCCCCACGACGACAGGGCTGCCCATCCCGGGGTCTCTCTCGGCGGACATCCCCCTGCGGACCACAGCGCGGTACCTCATCGTCGTGGAAAAGGACGCGATCTTTCAGCGGCTCACCGAAGGTCGTTGGGCCTGCTGCCGAATGACCTTTCCTCCTAAACGGCAGGAAATGTGATGGAAATTCTGGGTGGATAACAAGAAAATTCCCATTGATCCATTTTTGTTGCCGGATGGGTGGCCTTTTGGAGCTCCAGAATGTTTCTGGCGTTTACCGTCCAGTTACAAAATTGGACGCCTTTTGACACTATTTTTCTCAGACCTGAGAAAGAAGAGTAAGGCCGATGGGTTCACAGGCATTTATTTTTAAGCAGGTTGGATATTTTTATAGCATTTATTTTGTAATCTGATGGTAGGTTCCACATCATTTTGTCCTATGGAGTACTCATGTATTACATATTTTGTGATTGCATTTTTTCAGACAAGCTGTGGAGGACGTTGCCATGCATTTTACTCACTGGGCGCGGCTTTCCTGGTGTGCCCTCCTGCTTTTCATCCAAAGACCCATTATTTTTAGAATTTGGCAGCCTCTCCATCACTGCCCCCTCAGAAATGTGGGGCCGGGGAAGGAGGGGGGGTTTATGTTGTCTAACCCCACAATTGGTTTAGGGTTAGGGTTGGAGTGAGCGTTAGAAAAGTTAGGGTTATCCAGGCTGGGCGATTAAAGCCAGATTCAGGCCTTAATTAGGCAGAACTTCAGGCTTAAATTAGCCTCCCTACATCGCAACCCCCAATCATAACCCCAGTCCTCACCCTAACTGGAACGGGGAAAACTGGGATTCGGACGTTGTTACCAACCCTAACGGCAAACGTACGCCGCCCACACAAAAAGTTCACCGCCTGTGCCTTGGTTGTCCATGGAAAATTGTGAGCGGGACAGTACTGCAACGTGGTCGGCCCACGACTAGTCTCGTTTCATCAATGCCCCCCCCCCGGGGTGGACCGTGATGCAAGGGTACCACTAAGAATGCGCATCGACATTGTGAGGCATTGTGATGGAGAACAATGATTTCAACTTTATTCTTTGGGCAGAGCGGTGGCATGGCAGCAGGCATGGCGCTTTTGGAACCTTGTCATGCTTTCAAGGGCGGCGACTGAGAATGGATTGTTGAGAAATGCGCGATGGTCGATTGGCACCTGCAGTTGGTGCTGCTGCAGCATAGGAGGAAACGGCAGTTAGTACTGTGGGTGGGAGCAGGAGGCTGGATTTGACCGACAGTGGGGGGTTTTCTGCTTTGTTAGCCTGTGTTTGAGCTTCAGTGGTTTAACAGATGCACATACATCGAAGTAACATTGCAATTTTAACTCACTGTGACATTTTGATATGATTTTTTTTTCTTTGGCTTCGTTATTGCCATTTTTAATCTATTTTTTTTATAATTCTTTTTAATTATTTTTTTTGATTAATTCTGGAAAGTTTTGAAACCGGTTGAAAACAATCAAGAATTGTTTATAATTTGAATGTTCCAAATCAGCATTCTGCAAAATGAGAAGCTCTCCCTGAGTTATTGCCATGCACAGACCTCAGTAGCCGACTGCTTGTTTGGCTCCTGGTGCAGCGATTCCAACTCCCAGTGATTGGTCTCGTAGATTGGAACCCCTGTGGTGTGCCAGCTTGCTTTTGCGCATGGTTAAAAAAGGAACGAAAGCAAAGGGCATCCTGCCACCTGAATATACCCACATTGCAATAAAATATCTAGGATGAGAGTAATCATTAATTCAAAAAAAATTTTGGATGTGTAGACAAGCACACATAGATATTATGTGTGTTCACAAGCCTCAGACGTTTCATCGTTGTTGTTTTTTCCTTCATGGGGTTTCTGTGTGCGTGGTGCAATACTCAGTGGTGCGGTGCACTGCAGTGCGGTGTGGCGGGATCACAATGGCGCATTTATCACTGTATTCCGTAAATAGGAATTTGCATGTCAACTGGAATTTGTGACTGAAAATATTTTTCAAAAATAGGATTTCATCGCCAAACCAGCATAGAATTTACAATTCAGAATTTAAAATATGTGTTCTTTTTACCAAATTCAAGGGGCCAAAACGGACATATTCAATCAAGCAGAGGGGTTATTCCAAGCAGCTGTGCCACTAAAATTGCTTAATTCTTCACCAATCCCTTGGAAACTTTTGGTCTTCACAACAAAAATGATTTTTTGATGGGCAATTGGCCATCAAAAAAGCACAAAATTCTCTCAAACTCAAAATGCTAACAAAGCAGGATTGTACAAGCGTTTGCCCGAAGCTGAAGCTGAAGATATTGGAGACGCCAATGGAAAAGATTCCATTGCGAGGCCAGCATACAAATCAAACATAGAAAGGTGAGCCATGAATGAGTGTGTTCTGGTGGTGTGCCATTTTATACCCATTGCATCTAGAACAAGCTGGTCATAATAATTCCGTTTTTGAGATTTTGAACCCTGGGTGGGATACGTAATTTCGATGGGTGATACGTAATTTCTTATTTGGGTCATTAATTCTTGAGTTTAGGTTGATAAATCTGCTTTGGATGTGAGATTTAAATGTGTTGTGGAAGATTCCATATGATGGTAAAAATTTCAAAAAAATCGAATACCGAATGCATCGCACATATTCCAACAAAATTAGCTGAGATTTAATTTAAGGATATCGTCCACATCGACGTCAGGATTATCTCCCCTCCTGCCACGCCAGAGCAGGAAATTATGAAATTTGGAATTCTTCTCAAAAGGAATTTTACTTTTTCTCTTCTCCTTTCTGAACTCCATGTGCAAACCTTGGATATGCTGTTTTTTTCCCCATCAAATTGAAGCATTGTTCTTTTGACCACATATTCCCCCCTAATTATTCAACTAACTGAACTTCAATTATTACTGCACTGAACACCGTTATTTTTTGTGAAAAATCTTTGCTAAATATTATTTTCTTCGGCATTTCTGACTTCTCACTTGTTGATTTGATTTTGATTTGTTGATTTGATTTTGATCATTGTCTTTGTTGTCGTTTTTTGCATTTGAAGATGCTGTCAGACGATTTCTGTTTCAGTGTTTGAGACAAATCCGCTGCATATGTGCGATCACCCTCCATCGATGGGTAGCTCCAGCACTGGGCCTGACAGAGGACAAAGGCTGCTCACTGCCCAAAGCCCACCGATGTGCCGATCCCGCCCTCACCTCATTCGGGGCCCCGCAGGGCTGCACATCCTGCTCACGTACCGCCACGGGGGGCTCCGGGCGGGCCTGGCCTCCGCAGGCTACGGTGTGCCGCCGCGTCCGGCGTTGCTGCTCATCAACGCCCGGGATGGGAGGCTCCAACAGTTTTCCTCGCACAGTGTTGTTGCTGTGACCCCCCACCGTGGGTGCCACTGTGTTGGCTGGCTCTTGCATGCTGCGGGTTGGTCCTCCCCAGGCTGGCTGGAACCCCCGGGTCTTTTGACCCCTGCCTCTTGACTCCTCCCTCCAGGCGTGGACATCAAGTGGGCGGCGCTGCATGCGAAGGACGTGGCGGACGTCGTGGCCCGAGGGGACGTGTCCCAGCCGTTCAGCCCCAGGGACGGGCAGCTGCTGGGCAGCCCCCCGCTCCGCGGAGCAGTCTGGGACCAGCGGCAGGTTGGGGGGCGGCTCTTGAGCAGTCTGATGCGCAGCCCAGCCAAGCAGCAGCACACGTTGCCCGCACCGCCGTCATGGCATTCACGACACATAGTGCAACACACCCGACGAGGATCCTGCAGCTCGTGAAAGAAGAGAACAATTCAGTTGGAAGCGTTCTCAGAAGTTTCAAGCTGCGTGTCTGTTGTTTGGTTTAGACTCCCAAACTAAAGAGAATGGCCTGGACTTTTTTTTGGGTCTGTTGCTGAAAACATGGTCTTTTTAGGGGACTCTCATCTTTCTTGACCTGGACGCTAAAGAAGTGATGGATGTATTTTTATCTGTTTATTTTCCCCAAAAGACATGAAGAATTATCTGTTCGCACTTCGCACTATGTGTAATTTTGTTTACCTTCATATTTTTTATGCTTTTTTCCCCTCGTGTTTTCCTCTTGTTTTCCTTGGTTTTTTTCCTATGTTATGTTTTTCTGGGCTCGGAGAATTTTCATCATTTTTGTGCTTGAAAATGGAATTCTCAAATTAGAGTTCCATACAGTTCTTCACCATCCTTCGCTTCACGACATCAGGGAGGGCTCAAGTTTTTTTGGAGTGGTCATTCTTATTTGATCTTTTTTTTTTACTGGGGATGGCATTTTTTTTGAGGGGTTTTTATTGGTGATGTGCTCACACAAAGCAACACAGCGGGAGAGGGGCAACCGTCTCTGACCCATGCCCCTTGCCAGACCATTACCCACGGAGTGGCTGACCCAGAAGGGGAGCCGGGGGTCTGGGGGAGGCGGCAATGCTTGACACTCCACACACGGTGACCAGTGCCGACTTCCAGACCCAACTGCTGGCAATGCAGCAGTGGGGCCAGAAGGTTGGCTTGCTGCTTTTTTCTCCAGTGGGGTTAAGCTCATCAGACACCACATGCACCCACAATATGCACGTGCACACCTGTTGTTTTGTGAAGACAATCCTCCTTCTCTCTCTGTCTCTCTCTGTCTGTCTGTTTGTCTCTGTCGTTGAGCTTATTTTATTTTATTATTTGTTGTGTTTTGTCTGGATTTATCTTTCATGCAGTTTTAGCTGGAGCATTTATCAAGTTGCCTGAGTGTTCTATGGTGGCTACAATGTCATCTTACGGGAGGGTGATATTTGTCAGAACTCCAAAAGCATTTGGTAAAACAGAAACACGTCGAGATTTGAAAGAGGAAGCAAACCGCAGAGTTCGCAGAAAAGGATTGCTAAAACGTAACGGGGGAGAGCCAGGGGTAGTTGCGTTTGCCCCCCCCCCATGCCGTTGCATTCTCAGGTTGAATTGCAGGCTATGTACCGCAACAACAGCAGAGGCCGCCCAAGGTGCGATGCCATGAGGGAGATCAGCTGGTGCCATCGGGGGTCCTCGTGCAATGCCTGTTTTATTGTGAAATTCAATTCTTTTTGTTTTTTTTCAAAATTCAAAATTTTTCTTTTTTTAAATGATTTGACCTGACCTGAAGACTCACAACTTTACATCCCTCATCACCAAACTGGCTCGGATGAATGCATTATTTTACCCTCGCTTTCCCTTGGCGTGGTGTGCATCATACCCTGGGCTCAGCTTGCTGGCCTGGTGCGGCGAAAGATACTGCGCCACGAGTATTTCTGATGCGCTTTGCGCACCGCTGTGCTCCGTGCCGTGCACTGTACAGGAGGAGTAGGGGCGGTGAGCCACCTGCCCCGTGTCTCGGTCCCCTATCACGAATCATGTGTGAGATCACAGCACGCTGCTGTGCTGTGCTGGCCGGTGCAGGGCCAGGCCCCTGAGACCGGAACATACAATCACTCACTGGCCGACCCCCCGGGGGTGACTGGTTTTTTCAGAGTGACTGACTAGTTTTTGGCTCGGACCCCCTCCCCCAGGGGGGTCGGCAAAAACCACTAAAGTGACCCCACGCCGAAGGCTGTGTAAAAAAATTTTGACCTTTTTTAAGTTTTTTGGTCAAATTTCCTTTGGATCCACTCATTCCATCATTCCAGAGTGACCGACCCCCCTGCAGGGGGGGGGGGGTAGTGACTGACTGGTTTTCTGAAAAAACGTGAGTGACTGGTTTTTGGAAGAGCTGAAGTGACCTCCTGGGGTCGGTAAAAAAAAAACTGTATGGACCGGAATCAAGCAAAAGGAATTATTTAAACGGTTCATTTTTTACAGCAAAAAAAATGATTTGTGCAATAAAATTGAGGCAGTGTCAACGTCAATTAATGAGCAGTGTCAAAAATGTATAAAACTCAATGTACAAAATTTGAACCAAAGGGTCAGCAAAAAAAATTCCTGTTTTTCCAATGAACGAAGGAGGGGGCACACTTTTTGAGGAGAATGCTTGCCTTCGAACCAAAAAATGAGCAATAACTGTTCTGTTGCTGATGGTCGGTTGAATTTTGTTCATTTTCCCTGAGTTTTACCTGCATTTTCAATTGTTACTTATTTACTTAAATTTGGATTTTGCCCTGGTCCGCTGAAATTTAGGGGTTGCCTAATTTTGGGTGTCGGTGGGTTCGGCTCCAAAGGTCGTGTAAATTTGGAGGTTGGCTAATTTTGGAGGAGTTGCTAAAATTGGGGGGGGGGGGGTTAATGGAAGATGGCGACACAGCATCTGGGAGAAGCAACCTTTCTGCACGTCCCAGACATGCACGGTGGTTTCCCCCACAGGCCTTTGCTCAAAACCATGCACGGAGGCGGACTCCATGCAAACCAACTGGCTGCCAGAAAGCACAACTCCCCTCTGGCGTTAGTTTTGTGCATAAAATAATCACTTCTCCAGCGACAAAAATGCTCATAAAAAAGTGAACCATCAAAATGTATGTTGATCCACCACAAAATCCATGCTGGTCCACCGAAGCAGAGGCAAGGATACCACCATCGGTACCAGACTTCGCCAGCACAAACAAATGAATTTTCCAATCAGTTGCATTCCTTGGGGGGTCAATGAATCCCCTTGAGAGGGGATTTTTCATTCAAACAAGCAGGGATCACCTTGCATGGCGCAGCCATCGCCACACATATTCACCATTCCCATTCAGCTTGAGGCTGATGAAAAAGAATTTTCATTTGTCAATTACCGTCCTAAATAATCACTCGTCAGGTCCAGGCAAATTCGTCAAATTAAGTCTATGACCCTGAGGGTCATGGATTCCGTCAAAGCTAGGTTGAAGTTTTTTGTACAGCAGGTTCGGCATCGATATAAGTCAACTCAGGCGCTGAACGGCTTTCCCCCCAACCCTGCTGCTTGCTCTTCTCCCCCCGTACCGAGCTGGGGACTCTGCCGTCTAGGCAGTTCCTGAAGATCTAAGGATACGGCTTTTTTTTGGGAGTGGGCAGTGACGAAGTCAAAAGATGAATGTGGGCCACAGAAAGCTAACCTCCGGTCAAGCACGTGTGCACTATTTTCCCAAGCCGACCAGTCAGGCATTTTAATGATCTGAACCCTCCCAGCAGGAGAGGTCCAGCGGAATTGGGTGACCCACCTTTCTGCCATTGCCAACCTGCAGTGCTTCTCTTCTTGCCTTTGTATTTGAGCAGCGAAGTCGGAGACTATGTATAGCAGTGTGGCCCTGACGCATGCTGGTGTCGTTGCTCCCTTGCTGTGCCATGGCTCCCTCCTGTGCATTCTTGTGCTCTGAAGCAAACAAATTTTCATTTTCACTGGACGGTACTCAACTGCTCTTTTTGCAGCGCTTTCGTTTGCGCCGCTGGCCAATTCACTTATTTTATTCTTTAAACAGAGCTGGTGTCGAAATTATGATATGAATGTGAAGCCATCGTGTAGTACCGAGTGCAAATCTCTTTTTTTCTCTCTTGAAGTCGTTTGCCTCCCGCCTCCTTCCTCTCGCTGTCTTGCAGCGTCACCGTAGTTGCATCAGCAGTCCAGGCTGCGGTGCCACGCTGTTTTTTTTGAGTATTTGGTGCAACATCGTCAACCGTTTTTTGTTGTCCTCTCCCCTTTCCTCACTGAATTGGCCCTGGGGCTGGATATTGAGGGAGTGGTTTGGTCCAAGGCCCCAGGGGCAGCTACCGGGAACCTTATTTTTTGCCTTGCCAATATCTCAAAATGCAAGGGAATGAAGCAAAGGTGAAGGCAGAGATGGTGGGCATGACGATGTCCAATCTTCATGACGAACGCAGTCGACTCAGCACCAACCTCACACATCAGCACCAACATCAGCACCACAATCAGCACCACAACCAGCACCAACCTCACACACTCTATTGGCATCAAGAATAATTGTTCACCGACACCTGCAGTCGGCAACCTCGGCTACGATGCAGAAGCGACCACCAAATGG
>CAAHFI011216187.1:0-10828 GCA_900893395.1 Euglena gracilis
CGCAAAGGACAGGTTCAAAAAACTGATCCCCATGTTAGCCATAGGTTCCGGGTCCTGGTGTGTCGGTGTGCACGTGCGTGCGCGCACTTCCGTGAAAAGAAGCCGGGACTGCGCCGAGGAAGGCACAGGCAAAGGGTGCCGTGCCACTGTACAACTGGTCAAGCAATGCAGCGCAGCCAGGCGCCGGGGCACGGCCATCACTTTGGAAAACCACCTGTGGCCTGTTCAGGCGCTACCGTGGGAGGTGCCTCAACCGGACTGGAAACCTGCTTGGGGCACTCCCACGTATCAGAGACATCAATCCAGGCGATCAGCTTGGCACCTTGGGGGACACCATTTGGGGGGGGACAGATAGTTTTTGGGAAACTGCCTTCAGGTCCCCAAAGGCCCTTCGGTATGGTGCACCAAGCAACCTTGTATACAAATTCGAAACAAAATCATCAAGCACCATTCCAAAAGGCGAGAGGCTTTGAGTGACAATACACACTGCCGTAGAAAAGGGTAAACCCCCCTAATAAGTGCGCAGTGCCCTAATAAGCGCGCAACCCCCAAGGGCCGAAGCTACCTCCCTAAAAATGCGCACCCCCCCAAGGAGAAAAACTGCTAAACCTCAGGTCGGAAAACACACAATCCTCAGAACTGTCTTTCTCAGACCAAATACTTCTATCATCCAAGCCCAAATTTGTCACATATTCACTTGACTGATTCTTGACATCACAAGAAGGGGAAAACCTGAAAAAGAGTGGAAGAAAATTAAGTAATTTGTGCTTTGCCCTTAAAATGCACAGTGCCCAGATAAGTGCGCACCCCTTGGGTCCGAAACTACGTCCTTAAAATGTGCGCACCCATGCACTTTTTGGGGGGGATTACTGTTGTCATCGACGAGGAAACACTGGCCAGCCGACTGACGTTTAACGCAACCTGTCTTGCGCCTGCTCCTCAGGCGGCACTCCACCGAGCCTGAGCAAGACTTCTTCCACCTCTCCTGCGACATGGGGTCCATCTGAGCACACAGGGTGAGCTCCATGCGCCGCGTCGCATCTTGCAGTACCTTCACCTTGAGGTCGTCCGGCAGGGAGGCGAAGAAGCCCACCTTGCCGGTACCTGGTGGCAGGTGGGTCGGCACTCGGATTTGTGTGCAGGTGTCTTTGCGGTATTGTCGGCGCGTCACACAATACTGGGGCTGTATTACTGTGATACTATGCTTGCTAGTGTGCGTGTGTGTGTGTGTGCGTGCGTGTGTGTGTCTCACTACAAGGCAACTGGAAGTTGCATACTACACGTTTTTGGACCTAATTCACATTAGCAGTAGTTGCGTATTTCATTATACAGTCCAGGGAAAAAGACGGGAAACAAAAATGATGGGAAAAAAATTGACGGGAAAAAAAGATGGAAAATGGAATTTGGAAAATTTGAAGATGGGAAAATACAATTTTTTCACAGAAATTGGTGGTAGCCTCCCCACCTGTGAGGAAAGATTTTCAGCAAAAAAAAGGCAAATCAAAAATTCAAAAAAATGGTCAAAATGGCAGCTTCCTCCTATCATGTCCTGGGTGCAGTTTTTGCAATTTTTCAATATAAAAAAGAAAACAAAACTGACCATATGTCATTCCCCATCTTTTTGTGTGTGAAATTTGACTATGCCCGAACACGGCTCGAAGGGCATAGAATGGGTAAGGGGGAAAATGACACGAAAAAGAACGATGAGAGGAATTTGGCGATTTCCCATCATTTTTGTTTCCCGTCACTTTTGTCCGGACTATAAATGGATGCATTCAGGTGAACCACCAGATGGCTTTGCAGTTTGCACCCACATTTTCCTTTGGTGTTGTGTTTTTAGAGCAGATGAAAATTTTGCTAAGTCCTCTCCAGTGGAAAAGTGTACAGCCCGGGAGCTCCTAAAAGAATTTACATGCAACTTGCATTTTTTTGCGGTTTTTTTTTGCATTTTTTGCATTGCATATTTTTAGGTGCATATTTACCCCAGGGGGTGGTTGGGGCCGCTGGCCCCACCTCCTGGGACATATGTCAGTCCAGCCCGGCCAAAGGGTACGCCAGTGTGCGTTTGCATGGGTTTTTGTCCGATTTTGGGTGAGATTTGGGTGATGGGTGGGTGGGTGGGTGGGTGGGGTGGGTGGGTGGGTGCGGGGGTTTGTGCAAGGGTGGGTTTTCGAAAAGATGGGTGGGTGGGTTTGGGCCCAGAGAAAAAGCCCCCCCCCGTGTTACTGAATGAATCAATGACCCCGAAATGTGGCCATTCTCAAGGAAAATCACCTGGAATGGAGGCCAGTAGTGGCCCAAAACCAGCCTCCCCCTGTGTCTGCTTGCACCTCTTTGAGCACCTTCCAAAGGAGAAGATAAACCCGCCCCCCCCTAATAGAAGGGCGGGGCCGCCACAAGCGTAGGGTCCAAATAAAGCGCACCCCCTGCCGCCAAGGCGACGGGCCACTGCAAGCGCGGCCCCCCATGTTGATGGTAATTCTGAAGAAAGTCAACAAAAATCAGACAGGTAGGGTCCAAATAGAAGCGCACCCCCCCCGCCGGAGGCGGCGGTCCGCTATAAGTGCACCCGTACTTCAATTGGGGGGGGGGGTTCACCCCCTCCCTCCCTGATGTTGGTTATTAGAGACTTGTTGCCAATCGATCGAACCAACCTTTTTTTTGCCCCCCAGCCAAATTATTCAGTCATTACCAAGCTATTGCTAGTTTGGGTGGCCCCAATTTTACTGTTACTGTTACAAACTGTCATTTTGACAGTTTGTGATTGAGCTTTGTCAGAATGAATGCGTGTGGTACAAGCAGGGCGGTCCTTGTGGGTCGGGATTTTTTTTTTAAGGACCGACCCTTGAGGGCCAATTGAAAATTAAAATGAAAGCCTCATTTTTGACGTTATTGGGTTGGTAGGCGATGGTCCAAGGATGCCAGCAATCATTTCCCCGAAATTGACCCATTTTTTTTGCGAAACATGGCCATTTTTTGGACCATGTTTTTCCTGTGGATTTTGCATTAATTGCTGGGACCAATTTTTTTTGATTAAGGACCGCATTGGGTGCGGTCCTTAAAGAAATATAGGACAATTTGCCTGTTTTTCCTGTGAAAATGCGCAAAAAAAATTGGAAAGGCAAAATATGCAAGCAAATGCGACATTTTACAATTTTCATTGTGCAAAAAAAATCCAAACTATGCAAAAAAGTACAAATTTTCTAGAGTTTGAATTACTTCAAAAAAGCAAATTATGTAAACCCCCCCCCCAAATAACACCCCCCAATAACACCCCCCCTTGGGGGCCGATTTCCAAATATCACCCCCCCTGTTTTCATTTGGTTTTCCATGTAAAAATAACACCCCCCCAAATAACACCCCGGTGGGCCAAATTCGGGTGCCCAAATAACACACCGGGGGGGGTGTTATTTGGGGGGTTTAACGTGCGTGTCCCCCCCCCCTGCCCCAACCCACCCGCCCGTCCTTGAAAGCCCCCCCCCCGGGAGGGGGTCACGTAGGTGTTCACTGTGCTGACTTCAAACTGAACCGCACGGCACAAGAGACGGCGGGGGGAAGCCAGCACCGGACTGGGCCGTGAACTTCGGGGCCCCGCGGAGGCGAAGCGCGTTCAGGGCGTCGCACTTCTCCTGCTCCGACAGGTAGGAGAACGCCCGGGTTTTGCGGCCAGGGGGGTGCGGTTCGGTGCTGCGCCGCACTGCGGAGCCAATAGGCCTGGCACCGGGCCGTGGAGAGGTGACTGCGGAGCCGCCACACACTGGAATGTATATATCTCAGTATCAGTATCAGTATCAGTATCAGTATCAGTATCAGTATTAATAATAATGTTAATATATTATATGTAATAACATTGGAATATTAATGTATATATCTAACAATATTCATGCATCCCAGAAATATAGTTCCATTAAGCATGGTGAAGAGATTCACAATAATATACACCGTTCCAACAATATTGTCCACACATCTGCTAAAATATATTGGCATGGAGTGGCTTGGGCCAACCCTGAGGCCTGGTAAAAAAAAAAAAGCACAGCCACCCCCGCGCATCGATTGGTCATGTTGCGAGAATTTTGCATCGACGAAACCCATGCACTGTTTCCGGCGGGAAATTCAGCGCAAAACGCGCGCGCTCCTTCCATCGGGGTGCCTTCTGGAAGCCTCGAAGTGGGAACCCACAAAGCCACAGCGGCGCCGCGCCGCCCTGCCTCCCACCTTCGTGGCCCGTGCTCCACCTCGGCAGCTGTCTCGGGCCGATAGCGTTCGCCGCGCGAGGCCCTCGGCAAACCGCCAACAGACCGGGAACCGGCCCGAACCCCCACGGCTCAAGCCTGAGAATGGCCAGTTCCAGGCCTCCGGTGCCTTTAGCGCTGGGGTATGCCATGGGACTTATCCCCCCAAAACCCAACCCCTGCGGGGGTTGAAAGTATCTTCTCCCCCTGCCCACAGCACTCACTCTCGGGGTGCGACCTTCGTGACCAGCCGGTTTCCAAATTTTGTTGATTTCATTTTGTTTGAAAAGATTTGCCCCCGTGAAGCAATTGGACCTCCGTTTTCCAACCAGCCCCTGCAGAACTATCTGGCCATAACCTAGCAACAGCTTTTGTACGCAACCTTTTCCGGGCATCTATTGATGCTAAAACCGAGTCCAAAACTTTTGCTCTTTTCAAAGAGTTTTTTATGTTGGGCTTGAACACATTTCGGAGACAAAGTAGCAGAACGGACTTTTGCTATACAAGGATCCCATGAAGGGTACTGCTGGCCGGGAAATATACTCCTGTTCAGCAGCATGTAAATAACTTGGCACGTGTGAGCCGAAAAACAAGGCTCCAAGGTTCCAAACTTTCAGCCCTTCACACCTACCCCCATGTTATTGACCCAGGTCAAGTTTGGCCGAACAGAGGAGGGGATCAACTTTGGGGGCCAAAATGGGCCCAACAGCCCAGCCCCGGGGGCACTTTCCCATACTTGGGCTCACATACCGCATGACGGGATGTTGACTGAGTACCGGTGGGCACCGGCTGGCGAACCACCCTGCATCACCAGCGAAGCCTTTCGCAGGGAGTCACACGGAGGCCCTCGGACAGAACACGGACCTTTTCGGTGTCTGGCAGAGCGGCGAAGAACTGCACCTGCACGAAAGGGAAAAGAAAATTGAGGCCCTTCCAAAGTAATCCCTCACAGGGACAAAAGGTACCTTAGCTGTCCCAGTCAGTCATCTCGCACCCCTAAGGGGGGGGACGGTTGGCCACTCAGCAAAAAATGGCCTGGAATAAAAAAAATGGCACCTTTCCTGGGAAAGAAATTCTTCAGACAAGGGGACTGTCCACCATCCACTTTCCCTTCCGATGGGTGGGAAGGCCAATAATCAAGGCCGTGTATTTTTTGTCCCCTCAACTCCTTTTCAGACTCCCATAAAGCACCAAAAACCCGTTTGTGCCCCTTGAACATCGTCGAAAGACCACCATGCATGCAAGTCAGCGGGGCGGCAACGGCTGCTTTTCGCCGACGCCCACAACGGGTAGAATGGTGCCTGGCACACTGCCGCCCTTGGCAACAATTAGGACGAGTACGCCGGCGGGGTGGAGCCCCGCACAGTCGGTCGCCCAGGCCGGTCGTGTTTGAGAACTCCGTTCCGGCACACCGGGGGGGCTCCACACCTTCTCGTGCCGCCCATCGCATCAAACTCCGTCCCGCACAGCCCGGCGCTCGTGTACGCCCGCAGCGCCTGCGCCTTCTGGAACTCGCCGTACGTCGCAAACGCCCGCGTCTTGCCGCCGTGCGGACCCGCCTGGCGGGGGGGGGGGGTGGGTTGGCCACGAAGCATCAAAAGCTTGCAACTGTTGTCCCCTTCATGCCTGTGATTTGATTCCCCTTCGCATGAAGGAAGGGTAAATCCCCACCTAGAAACCCCCACCTATAAGAAACTCCTGGGGAGCTTTGAACCCAACCACCTATAAGAGACCCCCCATTTTTCTTTGGCGCCGAAGGTGCCGAAAAGAAAATCTTGACTGTTTTTGGCCACTTTTGGCCTTTTGTCGGCTCAAATTTTTTTCGGACATTGAAACCCACCTATAAGAAACCCTCACCTATAAGAAACCCCTCGGGCCATTTTTGGAAACCCACCTATAAGAAACGGGTTTCTTGTAGGTGGGGGGTTTACTCTGTCAAATGGCACAGAGCCAAATGAGGCTCATTTCAGTGAGGCAGGTGTTGCCTCACTGAAAAAGATTCTGCTGTCCCCGTCCATTCTGAGAACATCGTCCTTCTACCACATTTCTAATTTCTCGCGCCTTAAAAAACATTTAAAAAACGGTTAGAAAACCTTCAAAAGAAATCATCACGATGGCAAATTTTTCTCCAACCGAGCACAAATGAAATCACAAAATCTCGGCGAAAACTAGCAAGCCCACGGGAAGAAAGGACATATGGCATTGTTGAAACACTGTTTATCCCCAAACTAAAAAAAAATTTTTTTTTGCTTTTGGACCCCATTGGACACCTGGACAGCCCTTGGAGTGCATGGAAAATAGAATACTTTTTGAAAAAAAAACGAAAAAAAGCTGAAAAAAGCCTTGAAGTTTTTTTTAAAAAATGCCTAAAGCAAAAAATATTACGTCCCACTCCCACGTCCCACATCCCAGCACGTTCAATTATATTGTCCTCGGGGAAAATGGTCGATTTAATAGCCATGCTTTGGCAACAACGGGACGGCTTGATTCCGGAAACTTTCTTGGTTATCGACCCCTAAAACCCGACCCCCACTTATAACCCCCCCCCTCGGGCCCAACCAACCGTGACTTATACCCCCCCCCAGAAGCCATGAGAAGGCAAAGAGAACCGCCAAGGCTGAAACCCCCGCACTTATAACCCCCCCCCCTCGGGGCCAACCACTAAACAGGATCCTATAACCCCCGGGGGGTTATAAGTGAGGGGGGGGGTTTAGACCAGCGGTCGGCCTTGGGCCTCGTCCTCAAGGCAGTCCTTGACGGGGGGGGGGCATCCCACCCCTCAAGGACGGCTGCCTTCCACCATGCCGGATCTCAAGGAAACAAACCCATCGGTGCAGTCAACGAAAACCCAGAGGCAGAAAGGGCGAACATTTGACTCTTCTTGGTGGACACGGGCAGACAGGCCGGAAGCAAATCATCCTGGGCCATCGCGAAACCACCCGAAAATCAAAACAATTTGAGTTTTTAATGATTAAAAAATATGCACTTGGAACGTTGTGGTGGTTGGCAATGGCCGACAGGCTGCTCTTCGTGTTCTCCAGGCTGGCTGTTACCTTGAAGTGGATTGTGTGATTGCAAAAACCTGGTCATTGCAACCATGTGGAGATGGGGCACAGTTATTTGGACAGATTCGATCTTTCCTGGCTGCAAAGTTTGTCTTTTTTGGGCGGAGGCATGCAAATTTTCACTCATTCCATCAGATGCATGGTTGCTTGTACTTAGCTGGTGCCGCTTCTGCGCACAAGTTCACAAGTTCCCTGTCTGAAGCAGCTGGAGTTCGAAAAATCCGTAAATCAGAGATATTATGATTTTTACGCCTAAAAAATGGGCCAGTAATTTTATGCATTTTTTCATTGTCAGGGGAGTCTTGAAATTGGGGGGTCATTTTTGGATTTTTTGCTTGGTCGGCCCGAGGGGGTCTTTTTTGGGGGGTCTTGTTTTATGGGGTGAGACCATAAACATAGAAGGAGGGGGAACGGCATTTCCATTGACCCCGGGGTCAAATTTTGGAGTTGGCGGCGTTGTAGCCTTCTTCATTGGCGTTGTGCAAATACTGATTTGCTTCCGACTTTGGGTCATGGGACTTAAACCCCCCTCCCAAATAACACATCCCCCCAAATAACACCCCCCCTCGGGGCCGATTTCGAGCGCCCAAATAACACCCCCCCCTGTTTTCCTTTGGTTTTCCATGTAAAAATAACACCCCCCCCAAATAACACCCCCCCTGGGGACCCAGTTCGGGTGCCCAAATAACACACCGGGGGTGGTGTATTTGGGGGGGGGTTTAGTATCACCAACTCCAGGCAGAGAAGTCCTTGCGCATCAAAACAATCCTTTCCTATGCAGCAAAAAAAAGATAGACTTCGGGAAGGGGCTATTTCTTGAGGTGCCTCAAAAAAACACAAAAAACTAAATAAACGGCTTAAAAATTTTGGCCAAAATTCCTTAAAAAACATAAAAAATGTTTTTAAAAAACCGTTAAAAATTATTGCTAAATTTTCGAAGTTTCAAATTTTTGAGCTGAAAATAAAGTTGCAAGAACAAGCCAACTCCAGGAAAACATATACTCTGGCATTGCTTGAATATTCTCTGTCCCCCAAACTCGAAAAAAAAAATGGCGTTTTCAAACCCTTTGATTTCGGGCTGCATTCGATTCCCGGATGGCACTTGGACTTCCCTTTGGAAAATAGAGGGAAAAACGCCAAAAAACCTAAAGAAAACCTTAACAAAAAAAACCCCCACAAATTATTGAAAATTTACGCCTTAAAAAGATACCCTTTCCCCTGACTTCGGGGAAAAAGCCGTTTCTGGCATACTTGGACCATCGCCCATCCACCCAAAACATCAAACGATGCGTTTTTCGACGTTGTCATTTTCGACTCCATTCGAGCTCCAGACCGACCGTCGGCTGGCCCTTGGACCCAAGGGGGTCCTGAAGGGGCAAAGTCCGAAACGAGCAAAAAAAAACCAACCCTTGTGGACCGTCCCCAGCCCTGGGGAGGGGGGGGACTGTTCTTCCTGAAAAAAAAAAAGAAGCGTGGTTCAGACCAAACTGCCCCAGGCGCTCCAGGAATGTGGCGTTGACCCAGGGGGAAAAATGCTGTTGAGGACAGCAAGGATGCCATTCGGGTGCTGTTTGGGCAAAATAACAAAATTTCAGAGAAGAGGCATTGTTGTGAGGAGGAGTTAGCAGGGGGGTGGCATTGATATCGGAGGCCTTCGGAAAAATTGCGGGCAAATTGAAGGAAATTGTGGAAATTGCGGTTTTTGGGAATATGTGCACTTCTGCTGGAGGGGACTTAGAAAAATTTCGCAATTTTAGCAAAATTTGCAATAAAATACAAAAAAAGCACCTGGGTTCCCTTGTGAAACGTTCAAGGAATGGCCGGGACTCATATCGCCTTCCATTTCAGGTTCATTCAGGAAAATTACAAAAAGGAGAAATTGCGGAAAATTGCGGAAAATTGCGGGAAATTGCTGAAAATGCGGGAAAATTGTGGATATCTATTCCCCCCGTCTGAGTTAGGCGAACAAAAGCAATTGATTTTTTGCTCTGCCAATTAAATTAAACTGACTTTTTCTTGGCAGAGGGTGGATGGGAAAAAACAATGTTCCAAAAATGTGGCGTTGATACAGAGGGATGGCAACAACAACCGTGTGCCTTGGACAAAAGGCGGAAAGTAACGAAGGCCCCGGGGCACCACCAGGCTGCAAATACAAATGGGCTGGGCAGCGGAACACACTCTCCAGCCGTGGCGGGTCTCCAGCATCTTCTCGTACTCCGCGTGGTCAGCGGCGACGCTTGGATGCCCTCCTGGAGGGCAGGCATCCCGTGCAGTCCGGCCAAAAATGACGGGGAACAAAAATGATGTGAACCACTCCGTTTTGCCCTTCATTTCCCCCTCATTTCCCCCTTTCTGCGACCACATTCGGATAACCCCCCATGTAACCATCGTTTCCATCTCTGCCAGGCTAATGGAACATTGTGTGTGTTTTTTTTTTGACTTCTTGATTTGGAAAATAAAAATGTTGGGTCGATGCCTACAACCCTTGACAAGCCTTGGAAATAGTGCCTTGAAGGCCTTAAATTGCCTTAAAAAAAAGCCTTAGAAAATACCTGAAAAAATGAATTAAAATTTTGCAAAAGTTTCCTTACAATGCCCTGCTGGGCAGGTAGGCAATACCCTCTCTCCCACACCTGCCTGGTCGTGGTCAAAGGCCCTAAAAGGGGTTTTTGTGGGCTTCCATTGCTGAATGCGCCGGAATGCCTTGGCCAAGCAGTGGCTGGCCTGGCGCCCTTGCAGTGCCTGCCAGAAGGCACCCGCGGCCTTTCACAATTCAAGAACGGCCGTCCTCCGTTGGTCGTTGTTGTTGTGCTCTGCTGCTGCTGCTGTTGTGTTGTTGTTTGTTGCTGCTGCTGCTGCTGTTGTTGCTGCTGCGCTGCTGCTGCTGTTGCTGCTGCTGCTGGCTGTTGTTGTTGTTGTTGGCCGAGTGCCTCGTGGGGGTCAACGTTGACGGGGGTGGGGGTGAGGAGGGGCATCGGCATGGGGGTCCGCGGCTCGTCACATCGCGAATACTGCGACTGCTCGGACACCAGTCCTGGCTGACGTCCGCCCAGTCGGAGCCCGGGGCGGTCCTCGAGCAAAAATAAGCACCGTCCCGGCACATCCAATGAAAGGTTCGCAGGAAAAAAAGGTCGAAAAAATGGCCATGTTTTGGCAAAAAGCAGGTCGGAAAAAAAATGACTTCTGGCATTCTTGGACCATTGCCCATTTACCCAACACATCAAAAAACAGTATGATATGATAGTATATAATATAAAATTCATAATATAACATGCGTTTTTCATTTCATTCTCGACCCTGTTCTGGCGCCACACCGGCCGTCGGCCGGCCCTTAGCTCCAAGGGCGGTCCTTAACGAAAAGCAATCCTGCCTCTTGAGGACGCCCTGGTCGGAGCCCAGGGGCGACTCCACCTCCTCGCACCCCTCGGGCACGGCGGTCCCCTGCGACTGCAGCGGGGACCTGCGACGGGTGCGGCGGCCGTCAGTGGCGGCAACGACGCACGAAGCACCAAAGCGCGCAGACAACGTGCC
>CAAHFI011218915.1:0-10574 GCA_900893395.1 Euglena gracilis
AGCACAAGCATGATCCAGATGCATCGTCCGGACCGGCTGCTTGGTGAGCAGAGTGCATTGGGTTGTTGGTTCTTCCCCTGAACCCCCAAACCCCACGCCACAAATCCGATTTCAGCGCCTTCGCGTTCTCAAGCCAGGGATGCCCTATTTTGATGTCTTTTGTTGCTAATGCAACTTTGGAGCAATGTTCCTGATGATAAAACTATTACCTCCCTGGGGTACCTCGCTGCTCCTCCTCCAACGCTAACAACTGCGGCGGTGTCTGTGAGGGTTTTGCGATATTGGCTCATTGTCGTCAACTGTGCGACGATCCTCACGGGAGCGTTGTGGAATGGGCGGTGGGTGGTGGGCTGTTGGTGGCTCCAGGGGATGTCACCACCACAGCGGGACCTGGTGGCTGGGTCCAGGTTCTGAGGGGGGGACACATGTGCCCAGCACATTGTGGTTCGGCTTGCGGCGGGTTTTGTTGACAGTTTGATGCACATAATTTAATTCGATTTCACCATTTTTTCAGCATTGCAGGATCCCATTGGAGTAACGGCATAATCATGATCATTACACGTCTTTTTTTCGAGACCCTTTGGGTCCCTCTTCCCGCAATCAAAGCAAGAGGACTCCCTGGGGACCTCAGGGGGGGGGGGTGCAAAAAGCAGCCATCAAAGGAAACCCCAGACTCCATCGTCATCTCGATGGGAATCCCACTCACACAGCAGGGTTGAATTGATGCGGTCGATTGGTTCTTGGGCATGTTTTTTCAGCAAATAACTTCAAAAAATTATTTTTCATTGTGGTTGACCGATCGGGACCAACTTGAGAGCCTGCTTGCACAACAAAAAAAATGATATTTGCCATGCCAAACACCATGCCAAACCTCAAAATGCATTTTTTCCGTTAAACCAAAATATACGTGCGGGGGGGCTATTCTGCGAGAACCCAATTATCTATTATTATTTTATTTTCCTGCGATGAACTTCAAATGTACCATCGCTATCGCAAGCACAATGTAGTGCAGAAGCAACCAACACAGCTGTGCGGAGTGGCCAAAGGTTGATGTATAGAATGCTCGTGAGCCATGGGCAACGTGGGTAGCACCAATGCCGAGCCCAAAACTGCTTTTCTTGCCAATCGCATTACACATCTAACATGAAAAATGTACGTATGTGTGGCTTGGGTGCCTTTCTTCGCAAAGGCAGCCGCAAAAGTGCTGGTGCCAAACGTCGCCAAAGACTTGGGGCAGGAACTTCGTTGGGCACTGTATGGATGCTATGGCGGACATCTCCACCCCCTCTTTACCTACTCTTCGTGCTCCGCTGGACCCCTGTACGTAACAATGTGATTGCTGAGCAATTTCACCTTTCACCACCGAAACATTCTTCAATGAACAAATGGGCATACGCAAAGTTGCACAGCCTATTGCCTAACACTCCCCACCCCCAGAGAGTCCAACAGAAAAAGTCCTCTTCTCCTCCCCACAGCCAAAAACAACGGGAATTTTCAGGTCACCAGCCCAGTCTTTATTTTAAAAGCCCCGCTCCCCCCAGGGCGGAGGACGATTATTCATCTCGTAATGATTGAGGAATGCTTATTGGATTGAGTTCTAAAAGCGTGAACGGAATGCAACAAAGCCAACTCTGCCCAAAGGGGAAAAATGCATTCCGACGCTCTTGGGGGGGGGGGTTAAAGAGTAATGAAGCAATGCAGACCAAATAAGGGAGAATGATAATGTCAAAAAGTGCATTGTCCAGATGGTCTGACCTTCTTCCAAAGACGTTTGCATCAATGGCAATCTCTTCTAGTGTGGCCATCAAAACTCTCTCTGCAAATAATATTGTGGACAATCAAATTATTCCTCGAGAACATGGCAGGCACCCCCCCCCCAGGCTGTGGTCGGCCACGCTGTAAAAATCCAGGCTGGTCCCCAGGAGCTTGATGGGAGCTCAGGAGAAATCTTGACGCCAGAACCAAATCCTCGTATTTTCACAAAAATCACTTCGAAGTGCAAAAAAACCATTCTGAAAAATAAATTTTGATTTACAAATTGCCAGCGTTGAAAAGGAAATAAAATCCCAATATTTATCCATCATGAAAATGTAAATCAGGAGTTGCTTTTTGGAGGTTCCCTTTCTTTTCGTGGCGCATAATGTCGGCTAGCAAATGAGCATTTTTTTGTGTCCATATCAATCATTTTTATTTTGGTGTTTCTTTGACAAGGTCATATGATTCACAAAACAATTTCAGGTCAGTGCATTGGATAATTAGTTGGACGGAACACTCGGTGCCAGCAAACCCGGTGTATTTGACGTTTCCACCGAAGGCGATGGGCAATGGTTTGTGCTGTGCCAATTGATAATGATGTTGCCGTGCTCGGACGTCGATTCACGGGTCCTCACGCAGTCTCAACAAAAGATATTTATTTCTTTGCAGAAGGCTTTTGGGGTTGCTCTCTTCCTTTTTACCCACAGAAGCAAATCACAACCCTAGAAAAAGGCCACCACGCAACGGAGGTTTGTCGATTCCACCCACTCCCAGTGACTCATGAAGCACGCAATTATTGCATTCTCTTCCCTCAGCTCCCCTCATTCGCAATTCAGCTGAGGACATGAGGACATGAGACGTCCATTTGTCATCTATTTTAAAATGAAACGACTCCGCTTTGTTTTTTCTGGGTTGGTTGCATTGGCAAGAGGTATTATATTGGCTTTCTGCATTACTGGGTAAAAAAAAAAATGGAGATAAAGACACTGGTTTCTTATGGCACGCACACACAAACACACACACACACACACACACACCGGGAAGACACCATTTTTTTAAGCGAGCAGTGTTTCAGGAGGTGTGTGGATCTTGGTGTCATTTTTAGGCATTATTTTATGTGCTGCCTGCCAGGTTGCCTTTTGGTAATACCAGCGTCCCCTCCACCGAGGTTTGGAGAAACACACAAAATGCAATGCAGCCCATTGGTAGAGCCAGGGAATCCGATTTATGTGCAGTGTTTGAGATGGACGCAGTTTGGATGGTGGCATCCTCCCCCACAGCATGGCCAAAGCCTCCACCTCATCCTCATGGCAGTGGCTCTTCAGGGGGGCCCAGCGACGCTTCACACTGTGCGGGCCAGTGCCTGGTCGGCTGACGCACAAGGCCGGCCGGTGTTTTGCTGTTTCGCCCCCCCCCCGGACAAATGCCGTCGACCCCGAACGAGGTGCCGTCCTCTTGGGAACGGTCTCTTTGCCGTGTTCTCATTTGGCTTGTCCTCCAATGATTTCTATGATTTTTTCTGGAAATGTCGGAAGGGGTCAACCATTTTGACAATGGCGCCTGGGGATTCTGCTGTATTGCCGCCCGGGGACGGGAGTGGAGAGGTATTTGGTGGGTCCGGCTGGACTCACCATCTGGCGGTTGGGGATTGTGCAAGTGGGTGCGGAGAGGTTTACCCCTTCCCCTTTTCAGTACAAAGCACCGAAAAAAAATGGTGCCCAAAATGACCTCCCCGCGGTAAGGAGATTGTTGATGCTCTGATGGGGCGCCCTTGGAAACTGCACCTGAGCGTGTCAGCAAGAACAGAGAGGAGGTCCAGTATCATTTTTCTGGCCATATGAACCGAGCACACAGGCATTGGACAATTTCCCTGGGAGGGAAGGGAGAGGGGAAATTGGCCGTTTGGTTTAATCGGTGGCATCCATTTTGCTCCCCTCATCGTTGCTAAATTATGTGCGATACATTTTCTTTGGTACGTTGGTACCATTTTTTTCTGTCAACGAAATTTTTTTAGGTTGTAGGTGGTACGTTGTTCAGTCACGAGGAATCACATTGTTTGGGAATTTTGGTTTTTGCAAAAGATGGTGCTATTAAAGAAAATTTAATAAAAAAAACGTTTATCCAAATGCACCTGATCAGGAGCTGCTGGGCAGGCATTGTTGAAGAATCTGCAGTGAAGAAACCTTCTATTCCCCCCTCCAACTTTTGGGGCAGTTGGCGCAGCAGCACTCTGTGTCCAAAAAAAAAAAAGCCCTCCTGTGTGTCAGCTTGGTGTACCATCCTTGCCAATGCCATGGATCTCTTTGGAAACCTTGGGATTGAGAACGAAATGCACATCAGCTGAAACTGCTTCAACAGCTGCATCTGCAGGTCTTGTCACTTTATCTTCATCTCCCGCCCACAACGTCAATTTTTTTTCTTCAAGGTGAGAAAACACAAAAAAAACGACATCTTTACAATGGTATTCATTTGTTTGGATTTATTCATTTGTTTGGATTCCTTTTTTGGAAAACACAACTGCTCTGAGCCAAGTTTTTCTCTCAACTCAAAGTGGTGAAAGGAATTTGGTTGTGTTTGTCAATCGTTCGACTTTTGGGACATTCAAAAAGTTCTCTTGCAAAGGAACAATGAATTACGTGTTAAGTGCCAGTGGGAGATCGGCCGCCTAAGCGTTATACTTTTTGATCCGTGCCAATGCTTTATTTTCTTTATTCGCACATCAGGTCGGGCAAAGGGTCACAAGATGCCGAACCCGGCGATACAAGCACACCTTGATTGGGCAGTGTTTTGGGGTGCAGCCGAGAAATGGTGAGAGTGGCACTCAGTTATTGGGATGGTTTAGCCATATTTTTTCCCACAAGCCCAACCAAAGCAGAAATGTCTTGTCAAATTTGATGAAATTTGTTATTTTTGTGTGTTTTTTCTTGTTGTTCCGAATGAATTTGATTCAAATAGTCTGGATTATATTTTTCCAGGATCAAATCTTTTGTGGACTGTTTGCCCTGTTTGATATTTGATTGAGGCAACAACATATTTTTGGTGTTTGCAGCATAAAATTGCAGTCAGAGTGTATTGTTTTGGGATTTTAATTCATAGAACGGGAAGCCGAAAAAAGCACAATATTGAACGTGTCGTTTTTTTTTGTGTGTATTTTCTGTGTTTTTAGATGTGTTTATTTGTGCTTTTTTCTGCTTCATTTTTGAGTGTTAATATTGTTTATCTCCCCAATGAAGATATCAACATCTTTTGTTAGATTTTGAAGGGGAAATCTGTGACAGCTAAGCATTTACAAAATTTCTGGGTTTGATTGCGTGTTTGAGTGTGATTGGAAATTATTTGGACAATTTTTTGCCGAGGTGAAAGCAAGGAAAGCATCATTTCCCAGTTTGGAGAAACCGACAGTTTATAGCGGAATAACGGTGAAGACATCCTTAGTACTGTGATGAAGCGACCCCTCGTATAAGAGCAACTTTTGCTGACCAGGCTCTTGGATTATATTTTTCCAGGATCAAATCTTTTGTGGACTGTTTGCCCTGTTTGATATTTGATTGAGGCAACAACATATTTTTGGTGTTTGCAGCATAAAACCCTGGATTGTTGAAATGTGAGTATTGGTGATGGCCAATTGCCTCTCGAGTTGTCTGGGGGGGGGCAGCGTGGTATAAAACAGTATAAAATTTTCATGGGAAACTGGGAAATGATGCTTTCCTTGCTTTCACCTCGGCAAAAAATTGTCCAAATAATTTCCAATCACACTCAAACACGCAATCAAACCCAGAAATTTTGTAAATGCTTAGCTGTCACAGATTTCCCCTTCAAAATCTAACAAAAGATGTTGATATCTTCATTGGGGAGATAAACAATATTAACACTCAAAAATGAAGCAGAAAAAAGCACAAATAAACACATCTAAAAACACAGAAAATACACACAAAAAAAAACGACACGTTCAATATTGTGCTTTTTTCGGCTTCCCGTTCTATGAATTAAAATCCCAAAACAATACACTCTGACTGCAATTTTATGCTGCAAACACCAAAAATATGTTGTTGCCTCAATCAAATATCAAACAGGGCAAACAGTCCACAAAAGATTTGATCCTGGAAAAATATAATCCAGACTATTTGAATCAAATTCATTCGGAACAACAAGAAAAAACACACAAAAATAACAAATTTCATCAAATTTGACAAGACATTTCTGCTTTGGTTGGGCTTGTGGGAAAAAATATGGCTAAACCATCCCAATAACTGAGTGCCACTCTCACCATTTCTCGGCTGCACCCCAAAACACTGCCCAATCAAGGTGTGCTTGTACCGCCGGGTTCGGCATCTTGTGACCCTTTGCCCGACCTGATGTGCGAATAAAGAAAATAAAGCATTGGCACGGATCAAAAAGTATAACGCTTAGGCGGCCGATCTCCCACTGGCACTTAACACGTAATTCATTGTTCCTTTGCAAGAGAACTTTTTGAATGTCCCAAAAGTCGAACGATTGACAAACACAACCAAATTCCTTTCACCACTTTGAGTTGAGAGAAAAACTTGGCTCAGAGCAGTTGTGTTTTCCAAAAAAGGAATCCAAAAAAATGAATAAATCCAAACAAATGAATACCATTGTAAAGATGTCGTTTTTTTTGTGTTTTCTCACCTTGAAGAAAAAAAATTGACGTTGTGGGCGGGAGATGAAGATAAAGTGACAAGACCTGCAGATGCAGCTGTTGAAGCAGTTTCAGCTGATGTGCATTTCGTTCTCAATCCCAAGGTTTCCAAAGAGATCCATGGCATTGGCAAGGATGGTACACCAAGCTGACACACAGGAGGGCTGGACACAGAGTGCTGCTGCGCCAACTGCCCCAAAAGTTGGAGGGGGGAATAGAAGGTTTCTTCACTGCAGATTCTTCAACAATGCCTGCCCAGCAGCTCCTGATCAGGTGCATTTGGATAAACGTTTTTTTTATTAAATTTTCTTTAATAGCACCATCTTTTGCAAAAACCAAAATTCCCAAACAATGTGATTCCTCGTGACTGAACAACGTACCACCTACAACCTAAAAAAATTTCGTTGACAGAAAAAAATGGTACCAACGTACCAAAGAAAATGTATCGCACATAATTTAGCAACGATGAGGGGAGCAAAATGGATGCCACCGATTAAACCAAACGGCCAATTTCCCCTCTCCCTTCCCTCCCAGGGAAATTGTCCAATGCCTGTGTGCTCGGTTCATATGGCCAGAAAAATGATACTGGACCTCCTCTCTGTTCTTGCTGACACGCTCAGGTGCAGTTTCCAAGGGCGCCCCATCAGAGCATCAACAATCTCCTTACCGCGGGGAGGTCATTTTGGGCACCATTTTTTTTCGGTGCTTTGTACTGAAAAGGGGAAGGGGTAAACCTCTCCGCACCCACTTGCACAATCCCCAACCGCCAGATGGTGAGTCCAGCCGGACCCACCAAATACCTCTCCACTCCCGTCCCCGGGCGGCAATACAGCAGAATCCCCAGGCGCCATTGTCAAAATGGTTGACCCCTTCCGACATTTCCAGAAAAAATCATAGAAATCATTGGAGGACAAGCCAAATGAGAACACGGCAAAGAGACCGTTCCCAAGAGGACGGCACCTCGTTCGGGGTCGACGGCATTTGTCCGGGGGGGGGGCGAAACAGCAAAACACCGGCCGGCCTTGTGCGTCAGCCGACCAGGCACTGGCCCGCACAGTGTGAAGCGTCGCTGGGCCCCCCTGAAGAGCCACTGCCATGAGGATGAGGTGGAGGCTTTGGCCATGCTGTGGGGGAGGATGCCACCATCCAAACTGCGTCCATCTCAAACACTGCACATAAATCGGATTCCCTGGCTCTACCAATGGGCTGCATTGCATTTTGTGTGTTTCTCCAAACCTCGGTGGAGGGGACGCTGGTATTACCAAAAGGCAACCTGGCAGGCAGCACATAAAATAATGCCTAAAAATGACACCAAGATCCACACACCTCCTGAAACACTGCTCGCTTAAAAAAATGGTGTCTTCCCGGTGTGTGTGTGTGTGTGTGTGTGTTTGTGTGTGCGTGCCATAAGAAACCAGTGTCTTTATCTCCATTTTTTTTTTTACCCAGTAATGCAGAAAGCCAATATAATACCTCTTGCCAATGCAACCAACCCAGAAAAAACAAAGCGGAGTCGTTTCATTTTAAAATAGATGACAAATGGACGTCTCATGTCCTCATGTCCTCAGCTGAATTGCGAATGAGGGGAGCTGAGGGAAGAGAATGCAATAATTGCGTGCTTCATGAGTCACTGGGAGTGGGTGGAATCGACAAACCTCCGTTGCGTGGTGGCCTTTTTCTAGGGTTGTGATTTGCTTCTGTGGGTAAAAAGGAAGAGAGCAACCCCAAAAGCCTTCTGCAAAGAAATAAATATCTTTTGTTGAGACTGCGTGAGGACCCGTGAATCGACGTCCGAGCACGGCAACATCATTATCAATTGGCACAGCACAAACCATTGCCCATCGCCTTCGGTGGAAACGTCAAATACACCGGGTTTGCTGGCACCGAGTGTTCCGTCCAACTAATTATCCAATGCACTGACCTGAAATTGTTTTGTGAATCATATGACCTTGTCAAAGAAACACCAAAATAAAAATGATTGATATGGACACAAAAAAATGCTCATTTGCTAGCCGACATTATGCGCCACGAAAAGAAAGGGAACCTCCAAAAAGCAACTCCTGATTTACATTTTCATGATGGATAAATATTGGGATTTTATTTCCTTTTCAACGCTGGCAATTTGTAAATCAAAATTTATTTTTCAGAATGGTTTTTTTGCACTTCGAAGTGATTTTTGTGAAAATACGAGGATTTGGTTCTGGCGTCAAGATTTCTCCTGAGCTCCCATCAAGCTCCTGGGGACCAGCCTGGATTTTTACAGCGTGGCCGACCACAGCCTGGGGGGGGGGTGCCTGCCATGTTCTCGAGGAATAATTTGATTGTCCACAATATTATTTGCAGAGAGAGTTTTGATGGCCACACTAGAAGAGATTGCCATTGATGCAAACGTCTTTGGAAGAAGGTCAGACCATCTGGACAATGCACTTTTTGACATTATCATTCTCCCTTATTTGGTCTGCATTGCTTCATTACTCTTTAACCCCCCCCCCCAAGAGCGTCGGAATGCATTTTTCCCCTTTGGGCAGAGTTGGCTTTGTTGCATTCCGTTCACGCTTTTAGAACTCAATCCAATAAGCATTCCTCAATCATTACGAGATGAATAATCGTCCTCCGCCCTGGGGGGAGCGGGGCTTTTAAAATAAAGACTGGGCTGGTGACCTGAAAATTCCCGTTGTTTTTGGCTGTGGGGAGGAGAAGAGGACTTTTTCTGTTGGACTCTCTGGGGGTGGGGAGTGTTAGGCAATAGGCTGTGCAACTTTGCGTATGCCCATTTGTTCATTGAAGAATGTTTCGGTGGTGAAAGGTGAAATTGCTCAGCAATCACATTGTTACGTACAGGGGTCCAGCGGAGCACGAAGAGTAGGTAAAGAGGGGGTGGAGATGTCCGCCATAGCATCCATACAGTGCCCAACGAAGTTCCTGCCCCAAGTCTTTGGCGACGTTTGGCACCAGCACTTTTGCGGCTGCCTTTGCGAAGAAAGGCACCCAAGCCACACATACGTACATTTTTCATGTTAGATGTGTAATGCGATTGGCAAGAAAAGCAGTTTTGGGCTCGGCATTGGTGCTACCCACGTTGCCCATGGCTCACGAGCATTCTATACATCAACCTTTGGCCACTCCGCACAGCTGTGTTGGTTGCTTCTGCACTACATTGTGCTTGCGATAGCGATGGTACATTTGAAGTTCATCGCAGGAAAATAAAATAATAATAGATAATTGGGTTCTCGCAGAATAGCCCCCCCGCACGTATATTTTGGTTTAACGGAAAAAATGCATTTTGAGGTTTGGCATGGTGTTTGGCATGGCAAATATCATTTTTTTTGTTGTGCAAGCAGGCTCTCAAGTTGGTCCCGATCGGTCAACCACAATGAAAAATAATTTTTTGAAGTTATTTGCTGAAAAAACATGCCCAAGAACCAATCGACCGCATCAATTCAACCCTGCTGTGTGAGTGGGATTCCCATCGAGATGACGATGGAGTCTGGGGTTTCCTTTGATGGCTGCTTTTTGCACCCCCCCCCCCTGAGGTCCCCAGGGAGTCCTCTTGCTTTGATTGCGGGAAGAGGGACCCAAAGGGTCTCGAAAAAAAGACGTGTAATGATCATGATTATGCCGTTACTCCAATGGGATCCTGCAATGCTGAAAAAATGGTGAAATCGAATTAAATTATGTGCATCAAACTGTCAACAAAACCCGCCGCAAGCCGAACCACAATGTGCTGGGCACATGTGTCCCCCCCTCAGAACCTGGACCCAGCCACCAGGTCCCGCTGTGGTGGTGACATCCCCTGGAGCCACCAACAGCCCACCACCCACCGCCCATTCCACAACGCTCCCGTGAGGATCGTCGCACAGTTGACGACAATGAGCCAATATCGCAAAACCCTCACAGACACCGCCGCAGTTGTTAGCGTTGGAGGAGGAGCAGCGAGGTACCCCAGGGAGGTAATAGTTTTATCATCAGGAACATTGCTCCAAAGTTGCATTAGCAACAAAAGACATCAAAATAGGGCATCCCTGGCTTGAGAACGCGAAGGCGCTGAAATCGGATTTGTGGCGTGGGGTTTGGGGGTTCAGGGGAAGAACCAACAACCCAATGCACTCTGCTCACCAAGCAGCCGGTCCGGACGATGCATCTGGATCATGCTTGTGCT
>CAAHFI011220254.1:0-17277 GCA_900893395.1 Euglena gracilis
AGTTACCGTCCGGGAAGGCGAAAATAGCACGTTGGGACGGACGCCGCAAAAAACGTCGTTTTTCGCATTTTCGGCCGAAAACGGCTGCGTCGGCGCTCCAAAAACGAGCGCTTTGCCCCGGCTAGAGGTCGGCGATCCTTTACCTATTGTTGCGAAGGGCGGCGGGCGGAGAGGCGCAATTTTGCCCGCGGCGGGCGTGCGTAAAACGCAGCAGTTAAAACGCAGCAGTTACCGGGAGGCGCAAAATAGCACGTTGGTGACGGACGCCCCAAAAAACGGCATTTTTCCGCCATTTTCGGCCGAAATCGGCTGCGTCGGCCTCCAAAAACGAGCGCTCTGCCCCGGCTAGAGGTCGGCGATCCTTTACCTAACTGTTGCGAAGGGCGGCGGGTGGACAGGCGCATTTTGCCCGCGGCGGGCGTGCGTAAAACGCAGCAGTTACCGCCCGGGAGGCGCAAAATAGCACGTTGGTGACGGACGCCCCAAAACGGCATTTTCCCATTTTCGGCCGAAATCGGCTGCGTCGGCCCTCCAAAAACGAGCGCTCTGCCCCGGCTAGAGGTCGGCGATCCTTTACCTAACTGTTGCGAAGGGCGGCGGGTGGACAGGCGCATTTTGCCCGCGGCGGGCGTGCGTAAAACGCAGCAGTTACCGCCCGGGAGGCGCAAAATAGCACGTTGGTAACGGACGCCCCAAAAACGTCATTTTTCGCCATTTTCGGCCGAAATCGGCTGCGTCGGCCTCCAAAAACGAGCGCTCTGCCCCGGCTAGAGGTCGGCGATCCTTTACCTAACTGTTGCGAAGGGCGGCGGGCGGACAGGCGCAATTTTGCCCGCGGCGGGCGTGCGTAAAACGCAGCAGTTACCGCCCGGGAGGCGCAAAATAGCACGTTGGTAACGGACGCCCCAAAAACGTCATTTTTCGGCCATTTTCGGCCGAAATCGGCTGCGTCGGCGCTCCAAAAACGAGCGCTCTGCCCCGGCTAGAGGTCGGCGATCCTTTACCTAACTGTTGCGAAGGGCGGCGGGCGGACAGGCGCAATTTTGCCCGCGGCGGGCGTGCGTAAAACGCAGCAGTTACCGCCCGGGAGGCGCAAAATAGCACGTTGGTAACGGACGCCCCCAAAAACGTCATTTTTCGGCCATTTTCGGCCGAAATCGGCTGCGTCGGCCTCCAAAAACGAGCGCTCTGCCCCGGCTAGAGGTCGGCGATCCTTTACCTAACTGTTGCGAAGGGCGGCGGCGGACAGGCGCAATTTTGCCCGCGGCGGGCGTGCGTAAAACGCAGCAGTTACCGCCCGGGAGGCGCAAAATAGCACGTTGGTAACGGACGCCCCAAAAACGTCATTTTTCGGCCATTTTCGGCCGAAATCGGCTGCGTCGGCGCTCCAAAAACGAGCGCTCTGCCCCGGCTAGAGGTCGGCGATCCTTTACCTAACTGTTGCGAAGGGCGGCGGGCGGACAGGCGCAATTTTGCCCGCGGCGGGCGTGCGTAAAACGCAGCAGTTACCGCCCGGGAGGCGCAAAATAGCACGTTGGTAACGGACGCCCCAAAAACGTTTTTCGGCCATTTTCGGCCGAAATCGGCTGCGTCGGCGCTCCAAAAACGAGCGCTCTGCCCCGGCTAGAGGTCGGCGATCCTTTACCTAATGTTGCGAAGGGCGGCGGGCGGACAGGCGCAATTTTGCCCGCGGCGGGCGTGCGTAAAACGCAGCAGTTACCGCCCGGGAGGCGCAAAATAGCACGTTGGTAACGGACGCCCCAAAAACGTCATTTTTCGGCCATTTTCGGCCGAAATCGGCTGCGTCGGCGCTCCAAAAACGAGCGCTCTGCCCCGGCTAGAGGTCGGCGATCCTTTACCTAACTGTTGCGAAGGGCGGCGGGCGGACAGGCGCATTTTGCCCGCGGCGGGCGTGCGTAAAACGCAGCAGTTACCGCCCGGGAGGCGCAAAATAGCACGTTGGTAACGGACGCCCCAAAAACGTCATTTTTCGGCCATTTTCGGCCGAAATCGGCTGCGTCGGCGCTCCAAAAACGAGCGCTCTGCCCCGGCTAGAGGTCGGCGATCCTTTACCTAACTGTTGCGAAGGGCGGCGGGCGGACAGGCGCAATTTTGCCCGCGGCGGGCGTGCGTAAAACGCAGCAGTTACCGCCCGGGAGGCGCAAAATAGCACGTTGGTAACGGACGCCCCAAAAACGTCATTTTTCGGCCATTTTCGGCCGAAATCGGCTGCGTCGGCGCCCAAAAACGAGCGCTCTGCCCCGGCTAGAGGTCGGCGATCCTTTACCTAACTGTTGCGAAGGGCGGCGGGCGGACAGGCGCAATTTTGCCCGCGGCGGGCGTGCGTAAAACGCAGCAGTTACCGCCCGGGAGGCGCAAAATAGCACGTTGGTAACGGACGCCCCAAAAACGTCATTTTTCGGCCATTTTCGGCCGAAATCGGCTGCGTCGGCGCCTCCAAAAACGAGCGCTCTGCCCCGGCTAGAGGTCGGCGATCCTTTACCTAACTGTTGCGAAGGGCGGCGGGCGGACAGGCGCAATTTTGCCCGCGGCGGGCGTGCGTAAAACGCAGCAGTTACCGCCCGGGAGGCGCAAAATAGCACGTTGGTAACGGACGCCCCAAAAACGTCATTTTTCGGCCATTTTCGGCCGAAATCGGCTGCGTCGGCGCTCCAAAAACGAGCGCTCTGCCCCGGCTAGAGGTCGGCGATCCTTTACCTAACTGTTGCGAAGGGCGGCGGCGGACAGGCGCAATTTTGCCCGCGGCGGGCGTGCGTAAAACGCAGCAGTTACCGCCCGGGAGGCGCAAAATAGCACGTTGGTAACGGACGCCCCAAAAACGTTTTTTCGGCCATTTTCGGCCGAAATCGGCTGCGTCGGCGCTCCAAAAACGAGCGCTCTGCCCCGGCTAGAGGTCGGCGATCCTTTACCTAACTGTTGCGAAGGGCGGCGGGCGGACAGGCGCAATTTTGCCCGCGGCGGGCGTGCGTAAAACGCAGCAGTTACCGCCCGGGAGGCGCAAAATAGCACGTTGGTAACGGACGCCCCAAAAACGTCATTTTCGGCCATTTTCGGCCGAAATCGGCTGCGTCGGCGCTCCAAAAACGAGCGCTCTGCCCCGGCTAGAGGTCGGCGATCCTTTACCTAACTGTTGCGAAGGGCGGCGGCGGGACAGGCGCAATTTTGCCCGCGGCGGGCGTGCGTAAAACGCAGCAGTTACCGCCCGGGAGGCGCAAAATAGCACGTTGGTAACGGACGCCCCAAAAACGTCATTTTTCGGCCATTTTCGGCCGAAATCGGCTGCGTCGGCGCCTCCAAAAACGAGCGCTCTGCCCCGGCTAGAGGTCGGCGATCCTTTACCTAACTGTTGCGAAGGGCGGCGGGCGGACAGGCGCAATTTTGCCCGCGGCGGGCGTGCGTAAAACGCAGCAGTTACCGCCCGGGAGGCGCAAAATAGCACGTTGGTAACGGACGCCCCAAAAACGTCATTTTTCGGCCATTTTCGGCCGAAATCGGCTGCGTCGGCGCTCCAAAAACGAGCGCTCTGCCCCGGCTAGAGGTCGGCGATCCTTTACCTAACTGTTGCGAAGGGCGGCGGGCGGACAGGCGCAATTTTGCCCGCGGCGGGCGTGCGTAAAACGCAGCAGTTACCGCCCGGGAGGCGCAAAATAGCACGTTGGTAACGGACGCCCCAAAAACGTCATTTTTCGGCCATTTTCGGCCGAAATCGGCTGCGTCGGCGCTCCAAAAACGAGCGCTCTGCCCCGGCTAGAGGTCGGCGATCCTTTACCTAACTGTTGCGAAGGGCGGCGGGCGGACAGGCGCATTTTGCCCGCGGCGGGCGTGCGTAAAACGCAGCAGTTACCGCCCGGGAGGCGCAAAATAGCACGTTGGTAACGGACGCCCCAAAAACGTCATTTTTCGGCCATTTTCGGCCGAAATCGGCTGCGTCGGCCTCCAAAAACGAGCGCTCTGCCCCGGCTAGAGGTCGGCGATCCTTTACCTAACTGTTGCGAAGGGCGGCGGGCGGACAGGCGCAATTTTGCCCGCGGCGGGCGTGCGTAAAACGCAGCAGTTACCGCCCGGGAGGCGCAAAATAGCACGTTGGTAACGGACGCCCCAAAAACGTCATTTTTCGGCCATTTTCGGCCGAAATCGGCTGCGTCGGCGCTCCAAAAACGAGCGCTCTGCCCCGGCTAGAGGTCGGCGATCCTTTACCTAACTGTTGCGAAGGGCGGCGGGCGGACAGGCGCAATTTTGCCCGCGGCGGGCGTGCGTAAAACGCAGCAGTTACCGCCCGGGAGGCGCAAAATAGCACGTTGGTAACGGACGCCCCAAAAACGTCATTTTTCGGCCATTTTCGGCCGAAATCGGCTGCGTCGGCGCTCCAAAAACGAGCGCTCTGCCCCGGCTAGAGGTCGGCGATCCTTTACCTAACTGTTGCGAAGGGCGGCGGGCGGACAGGCGCAATTTTGCCCGCGGCGGGCGTGCGTAAAACGCAGCAGTTACCGCCCGGGAGGCGCAAAATAGCACGTTGGTAACGGACGCCCCAAAAACGTTTTTCGGCCATTTTCGGCCGAAATCGGCTGCGTCGGCGTCCAAAAACGAGCGCTCTGCCCCGGCTAGAGGTCGGCGATCCTTTACCTAACTGTTGCGAAGGGCGGCGGGGGACAGGCGCAATTTTGCCCGCGGCGGGCGTGCGTAAAACGCAGCAGTTACCGCCCGGGAGGCGCAAAATAGCACGTTGGTAACGGACGCCCCAAAAACGTCATTTTTCGGCCATTTTCGGCCGAAATCGGCTGCGTCGGCGCTCCAAAAACGAGCGCTCTGCCCCGGCTAGAGGTCGGCGATCCTTTACCTAACTGTTGCGAAGGGCGGCGGGCGGACAGGCGCAATTTTGCCCGCGGCGGGCGTGCGTAAAACGCAGCAGTTACCGCCCGGGAGGCGCAAAATAGCACGTTGGTAACGGACGCCCCAAAAACGTCATTTTTCGGCCATTTTCGGCCGAAATCGGCTGCGTCGGCGCTCCAAAAACGAGCGCTCTGCCCCGGCTAGAGGTCGGCGATCCTTTACCTAACTGTTGCGAAGGGCGGCGGGCGGACAGGCGCAATTTTGCCCGCGGCGGGCGTGCGTAAAACGCAGCAGTTACCGCCCGGGAGGCGCAAAATAGCACGTTGGTAACGGACGCCCCAAAAACGTCATTTTTCGGCCATTTTCGGCCGAAATCGGCTGCGTCGGCGCTCCAAAAACGAGCGCTCTGCCCCGGCTAGAGGTCGGCGATCCTTTACCTAACTGTTGCGAAGGGCGGCGGGCGGACAGGCGCAATTTTGCCCGCGGCGGGCGTGCGTAAAACGCAGCAGTTACCGCCCGGGAGGCGCAAAATAGCACGTTGGTAACGGACGCCCCAAAAACGTCATTTTTCGGCCATTTTCGGCCGAAATCGGCTGCGTCGGCGCTCCAAAAACGAGCGCTCTGCCCCGGCTAGAGGTCGGCGATCCTTTACCTAACTGTTGCGAAGGGCGGCGGGCGGACAGGCGCAATTTTGCCCGCGGCGGGCGTGCGTAAAACGCAGCAGTTACCGCCCGGGAGGCGCAAAATAGCACGTTGGTAACGGACGCCCCAAAAACGTCATTTTTCGGCCATTTTCGGCCGAAATCGGCTGCGTCGGCGCTCCAAAAACGAGCGCTCTGCCCCGGCTAGAGGTCGGCGATCCTTTACCTAACTGTTGCGAAGGGCGGCGGGCGGACAGGCGCAATTTTGCCCGCGGCGGGCGTGCGTAAAACGCAGCAGTTACCGCCCGGGAGGCGCAAAATAGCACGTTGGTAACGGACGCCCCAAAAACGTCATTTTTCGGCCATTTTCGGCCGAAATCGGCTGCGTCGGCGCTCCAAAAACGAGCGCTCTGCCCCGGCTAGAGGTCGGCGATCCTTTACCTAACTGTTGCGAAGGGCGGCGGGCGGACAGGCGCAATTTTGCCCGCGGCGGGCGTGCGTAAAACGCAGCAGTTACCGCCCGGGAGGCGCAAAATAGCACGTTGGTAACGGACGCCCAAAAACGTCATTTTTCGGCCATTTTCGGCCGAAATCGGCTGCGTCGGCGCTCCAAAAACGAGCGCTCTGCCCCGGCTAGAGGTCGGCGATCCTTTACCTAACTGTTGCGAAGGGCGGCGGGCGGAGAGGCGCAATTTTGCCCGCGGCGGGCGTGCGTAAAACGCAGCAGTTACCGCCCGGGAGGCGCAAAATAGCACGTTGGTGACGGACGCCCAAAAACGTCATTTTTCGGCCATTTTCGGCCGAAATCGGCTGCGTCGGCGCTCCAAAAACGAGCGCTCTGCCCCGGCTAGAGGTCGGCGATCCTTTACCTAACTGTTGCGAAGGGCGGCGGGCGGAAGGCGCAATTTTGCCCGCGGCGGGCGTGCGTAAAACGCAGCAGTTACCGCCCGGGAGGCGCAAAATAGCACGTTGGTACGGACGCCCCAAAAACGTCATTTTTCGGCCATTTTCGGCCGAAATCGGCTGCGTCGGCGCTCCAAAAACGAGCGCTCTGCCCCGGCTAGAGGTCGGCGATCCTTTACCTAACTGTTGCGAAGGGCGGCGCGGAGAGGCGCAATTTTGCCCGCGGCGGGCGTGCGTAAAACGCAGCAGTTACCGCCCGGGAGGCGCAAAATAGCACGTTGGTAACGGACGCCCCAAAAACGTCATTTTTCGGCCATTTTCGGCCGAAATCGGCTGCGTCGGCGAGCGCTCCCCGGCTAGAGGTCGGCGATCCTTTACCTAACTGTTGCGAAGGGCGCGGTTTTGCCCGCGGCGGGCGTGCGTAAAACGCAGCAGTTACCGCCCGGGAGGCGCAAAATAGCACGTTGGTAACGGACGCCCCAAAAACGTCATTTTTCGGCCATTTTCGGCCGAAATCGGCTGCGTCGGCGCTCCAAAAACGAGCGCTCTGCCCCGGCTAGAGGTCGGCGATCCTTTACCTAACTGTTGCGAAGGGCGGCGGGCGGACAGGCGCAATTTTGCCCGCGGCGGGCGTGCGTAAAACGCAGCAGTTACCGCCCGGGAGGCGCAAAATAGCACGTTGGTACGGACGCCCCAAAAACGTCATTTTTCGGCCATTTTCGGCCGAAATCGGCTGCGTCGGCGCCCAAAAACGAGCGCTCTGCCCCGGCTAGAGGTCGGCGATCCTTTACCTAACTGTTGCGAAGGGCGGCGGGCGGAGAGGCGCAATTTTGCCCGCGGCGGGCGTGCGTAAAACGCAGCAGTTACCGCCCGGGAGGCGCAAAATAGCACGTTGGTAACGGACGCCCCAAAAACGTCATTTTTCGGCCATTTTCGGCCGAAATCGGCTGCGTCGGCGCTCCAAAAACGAGCGCTCTGCCCCGGCTAGAGGTCGGCGATCCTTTACCTAACTGTTGCGAAGGGCGGCGGGCGGACAGGCGCAATTTTGCCCGCGGCGGGCGTGCGTAAAACGCAGCAGTTACCGCCCGGGAGGCGCAAAATAGCACGTTGGTAACGGACGCCCCAAAAACGTCATTTTTCGGCCATTTTCGGCCGAAATCGGCTGCGTCGGCGCTCCAAAAACGAGCGCTCTGCCCCGGCTAGAGGTCGGCGATCCTTTACCTAACTGTTGCGAAGGGCGGCGGCGGACAGGCGCAATTTTGCCCGCGGCGGGCGTGCGTAAAACGCAGCAGTTACCGCCCGGGAGGCGCAAAATAGCACGTTGGTAACGGACGCCCCAAAAACGTCATTTTTCGCCATTTTCGGCCGAAATCGGCTGCGTCGGCGCTCCAAAAACGAGCGCTCTGCCCCGGCTAGAGGTCGGCGATCCTTTACCTAACTGTTGCGAAGGGCGGCGGGCGGAGAGGCGCAATTTTGCCCGCGGCGGGCGTGCGTAAAACGCAGCAGTTACCGCCCGGGAGGCGCAAAATAGCACGTTGGTAACGGACGCCCCAAAAACGTCATTTTTCGGCCATTTTCGGCCGAAATCGGCTGCGTCGGCGCTCCAAAAACGAGCGCTCTGCCCCGGCTAGAGGTCGGCGATCCTTTACCTAACTGTTGCGAAGGGCGGCGGGCGAGAGGCGCAATTTTGCCCGCGGCGGGCGTGCGTAAAACGCAGCAGTTACCGCCCGGGAGGCGCAAAATAGCACGTTGGTAACGGACGCCCAAAAACGTCATTTTCGGCCATTTTCGGCCGAAATCGGCTGCGTCGGCGCTCCAAAAACGAGCGCTCTGCCCCGGCTAGAGGTCGGCGATCCTTTACCTAACTGTTGCGAAGGGCGGCGGGCGGACAGGCGCAATTTTGCCCGCGGCGGGCGTGCGTAAAACGCAGCAGTTACCGCCCGGGAGGCGCAAAATAGCACGTTGGTACGGACGCCCCAAAAACGTCATTTTTCGGCCATTTTCGGCCGAAATCGGCTGCGTCGGCGCTCCAAAAACGAGCGCTCTGCCCCGGCTAGAGGTCGGCGATCCTTTACCTAACTGTTGCGAAGGGCGGCGGGACAGGCGCAATTTTGCCCGCGGCGGGCGTGCGTAAAACGCAGCAGTTACCGCCCGGGAGGCGCAAAATAGCACGTTGGTAACGGACGCCCCAAAAACGTCATTTTTCGGCCATTTTCGGCCGAAATCGGCTGCGTCGGCGCTCCAAAAACGAGCGCTCTGCCCCGGCTAGAGGTCGGCGATCCTTTACCTAACTGTTGCGAAGGGCGGCGGGCGGACAGGCGCAATTTTGCCCGCGGCGGGCGTGCGTAAAACGCAGCAGTTACCGCCCGGGAGGCGCAAAATAGCACGTTGGTAACGGACGCCCCAAAAACGTCATTTTTCGGCCATTTTCGGCCGAAATCGGCTGCGTCGGCGCTCCAAAAACGAGCGCTCTGCCCCGGCTAGAGGTCGGCGATCCTTTACCTAACTGTTGCGAAGGGCGGCGGGCGGACAGGCGCAATTTTGCCCGCGGCGGGCGTGCGTAAAACGCAGCAGTTACCGCCCGGGAGGCGCAAAATAGCACGTTGGTAACGGACGCCCCAAAAACGTCATTTTTCGGCCATTTTCGGCCGAAATCGGCTGCGTCGGCGCTCCAAAAACGAGCGCTCTGCCCCGGCTAGAGGTCGGCGATCCTTTACCTAACTGTTGCGAAGGGCGGCGGGCGGAGGCGCAATTTTGCCCGCGGCGGGCGTGCGTAAAACGCAGCAGTTACCGCCCGGGAGGCGCAAAATAGCACGTTGAACGGACGCCCCAAAAACGTCATTTTTCGGCCATTTTCGGCCGAAATCGGCTGCGTCGGCGCTCCAAAAACGAGCGCTCTGCCCCGGCTAGAGGTCGGCGATCCTTTACCTAACTGTTGCGAAGGGCGGCGGGCGGACAGGCGCAATTTTGCCCGCGGCGGGCGTGCGTAAAACGCAGCAGTTACCGCCCGGGAGGCGCAAAATAGCACGTTGGTAACGGACGCCCCAAAAACGTCATTTTTCGGCCATTTTCGGCCGAAATCGGCTGCGTCGGCGCTCCAAAAACGAGCGCTCTGCCCCGGCTAGAGGTCGGCGATCCTTTACCTAACTGTTGCGAAGGGCGGCGGCGGATAGGCGCAATTTTGCCCGCGGCGGGCGTGCGTAAAACGCAGCAGTTACCGCCCGGGAGGCGCAAAATAGCACGTTGGGAACGGACGCCCAAAAACGTCATTTTTCGGCCATTTTCGGCCGAAATCGGCTGCGTCGGCGCTCCAAAAACGAGCGCTCTGCCCCGGCTAGAGGTCGGCGATCCTTTACCTAACTGTTGCGAAGGGCGGCGGGCGGATAGGCGCAATTTTGCCCGCGGCGGGCGTGCGTAAAACGCAGCAGTTACCGCCCGGGAGGCGCAAAATAGCACGTAATAACGGACGCCCCAAAAACGTCATTTTTCGGCCATTTTCGGCCGAAATCGGCTGCGTCGGCGCTCCAAAAACGAGCGCTCTGCCCCGGCTAGAGGTCGGCGATCCTTTACCTAACTGTTGCGAAGGGCGGCGGGCGGATAGGCGCAATTTTGCCCGCGGCGGGCGTGCGTAAAACGCAGCAGTTACCGCCCGGGAGGCGCAAAATAGCACGTTGGTAACGGACGCCCAAAAACGTCATTTTTCGGCCATTTTCGGCCGAAATCGGCTGCGTCGGCGCTCCAAAAACGAGCGCTCTGCCCCGGCTAGAGGTCGGCGATCCTTTACCTAACTGTTGCGAAGGGCGGCGGGCGGATAGGCGCAATTTTGCCCGCGGCGGGCGTGCGTAAAACGCAGCAGTTACCGCCCGGGAGGCGCAAAATAGCACGTTGGTAACGGACGCCCCAAAAACGTCATTTTTCGGCCATTTTCGGCCGAAATCGGCTGCGTCGGCGCTCCAAAAACGAGCGCTCTGCCCCGGCTAGAGGTCGGCGATCCTTTACCTAACTGTTGCGAAGGGCGGCGGGCGGAGAGGCGCAATTTTGCCCGCGGCGGGCGTGCGTAAAACGCAGCAGTTACCGCCCGGGAGGCGCAAAATAGCACGTTGGTAACGGACGCCCCAAAAACGTCATTTTTCGGCCATTTTCGGCCGAAATCGGCTGCGCGGCGCTCCAAAAACGAGCGCTCTGCCCCGGCTAGAGGTCGGCGATCCTTTACCTAACTGTTGCGAAGGGCGGCGGGCGGAGAGGCGCAATTTTGCCCGCGGCGGGCGTGCGTAAAACGCAGCAGTTACCGCCCGGGAGGCGCAAAATAGCACGTTGGTAACGGACGCCCAAAAAACGTCATTTTTCGGCCATTTTCGGCCGAAATCGGCTGCGTCGGCGCTCCAAAAACGAGCGCTCTGCCCCGGCTAGAGGTCGGCGATCCTTTACCTAATGTTGCGAAGGGCGGCGGCGGAGAGGCGCAATTTTGCCCGCGGCGGGCGTGCGTAAAACGCAGCAGTTACCGCCGGGAGGCGCAAAATAGCACGTTGGTAACGGACGCCCAAAAACGTCATTTTTCGGCCATTTTCGGCCGAAATCGGCTGCGTCGGCGCTCCAAAAACGAGCGCTCTGCCCCGGCTAGAGGTCGGCGATCCTTTACCTAACTGTTGCGAAGGGCGGCGGGCGGATAGGCGCAATTTTGCCCGCGGCGGGCGTGCGTAAAACGCAGCAGTTACCGCCCGGGAGGCGCAAAATAGCACGTTGGTAACGGACGCCCAAAAACGTCATTTTTCGGCCATTTTCGGCCGAAATCGGCTGCGTCGGCGCTCCAAAAACGAGCGCTCTGCCCCGGCTAGAGGTCGGCGATCCTTTACCTAACTGTTGCGAAGGGCGGCGGGCGGATAGGCGCAATTTTGCCCGCGGCGGGCGTGCGTAAAACGCAGCAGTTACCGCCCGGGAGGCGCAAAATAGCACGTTGGTAACGGACGCCCAAAAACGTCATTTTTCGGCCATTTTCGGCCGAAATCGGCTGCGTCGGCGCTCCAAAAACGAGCGCTCTGCCCCGGCTAGAGGTCGGCGATCCTTTACCTAACTGTTGCGAAGGGCGGCGGGCGGATAGGCGCAATTTTGCCCGCGGCGGGCGTGCGTAAAACGCAGCAGTTACCGCCCGGGAGGCGCAAAATAGCACGTTGGTAACGGACGCCCAAAAACGTCATTTTTCGGCCATTTTCGGCCGAAATCGGCTGCGTCGGCGCTCCAAAAACGAGCGCTCTGCCCCGGCTAGAGGTCGGCGATCCTTTACCTAACTGTTGCGAAGGGCGGCGGGCGGATAGGCGCAATTTTGCCCGCGGCGGGCGTGCGTAAAACGCAGCAGTTACCGCCCGGGAGGCGCAAAATAGCACGTTGGTAACGGACGCCCCAAAAACGTCATTTTTCGGCCATTTTCGGCCGAAATCGGCTGCGTCGGCGCTCCAAAAACGAGCGCTCTGCCCCGGCTAGAGGTCGGCGATCCTTTACCTAACTGTTGCGAAGGGCGGCGGGCGGATAGGCGCAATTTTGCCCGCGGCGGGCGTGCGTAAAACGCAGCAGTTACCGCCCGGGAGGCGCAAAATAGCACGTTGGTAACGGACGCCCCAAAAACGTCATTTTTCGGCCATTTTCGGCCGAAATCGGCTGCGTCGGCGCTCCAAAAACGAGCGCTCTGCCCCGGCTAGAGGTCGGCGATCCTTTACCTAACTGTTGCGAAGGGCGGCGGGCGGATAGGCGCAATTTTGCCCGCGGCGGGCGTGCGTAAAACGCAGCAGTTACCGCCCGGGAGGCGCAAAATAGCACGTTGGTAACGGACGCCCCAAAAACGTCATTTTTCGGCCATTTTCGGCCGAAATCGGCTGCGTCGGCGCTCCAAAAACGAGCGCTCTGCCCCGGCTAGAGGTCGGCGATCCTTTACCTAACTGTTGCGAAGGGCGGCGGGCGGATAGGCGCAATTTTGCCCGCGGCGGGCGTGCGTAAAACGCAGCAGTTACCGCCCGGGAGGCGCAAAATAGCACGTTGGTAACGGACGCCCAAAAACGTCATTTTTCGGCCATTTTCGGCCGAAATCGGCTGCGTCGGCGCTCCAAAAACGAGCGCTCTGCCCCGGCTAGAGGTCGGCGATCCTTTACCTAACTGTTGCGAAGGGCGGCGGGCGGAGAGGCGCAATTTTGCCCGCGGCGGGCGTGCGTAAAACGCAGCAGTTACCGCCCGGGAGGCGCAAAATAGCACGTTGGTAACGGACGCCCAAAAAACGTCATTTTTCGGCCATTTTCGGCCGAAATCGGCTGCGTCGGCGCTCCAAAAACGAGCGCTCTGCCCCGGCTAGAGGTCGGCGATCCTTTACCTAACTGTTGCGAAGGGCGGCGGGCGGAGAGGCGCAATTTTGCCCGCGGCGGGCGTGCGTAAAACGCAGCAGTTACCGCCCGGGAGGCGCAAAATAGCACGTTGGTAACGGACGCCCAAAAACGTCATTTTTCGGCCATTTTCGGCCGAAATCGGCTGCGTCGGCGCTCCAAAAACGAGCGCTCTGCCCCGGCTAGAGGTCGGCGATCCTTTACCTAATTGTTGCGAAGGGCGGCGGGCGGATAGGCGCAATTTTGCCCGCGGCGGGCGTGCGTAAAACGCAGCAGTTACCGCCCGGGAGGCGCAAAATAGCACGTTGGTAACGGACGCCCCAAAAACGTCATTTTTCGGCCATTTTCGGCCGAAATCGGCTGCGTCGGCGCTCCAAAAACGAGCGCTCTGCCCCGGCTAGAGGTCGGCGATCCTTTACCTAACTGTTGCGAAGGGCGGCGGCGGAGAGGCGCAATTTTGCCCGCGGCGGGCGTGCGTAAAACGCAGCAGTTACCGCCCGGGAGGCGCAAAATAGCACGTTGGTAACGGACGCCCAAAAACGTCATTTTTCGGCCATTTTCGGCCGAAATCGGCTGCGCGGCGCTCCAAAAACGAGCGCTCTGCCCCGGCTAGAGGTCGGCGATCCTTTACCTAACTGTTGCGAAGGGCGGCGGGCGGAGAGGCGCAATTTTGCCCGCGGCGGGCGTGCGTAAAACGCAGCAGTTACCGCCCGGGAGGCGCAAAATAGCACGTTGGTAACGGACGCCCAAAAACGTCATTTTTCGGCCATTTTCGGCCGAAAACGGCTGCGTCGGCGCTCCAAAAACGAGCGCTTTGCCCCGGCTAGAGGTCGGCGATCCTTTACCTAATTGTTGCGAAGGCGGCGGGCGGAGAGGCGCAATTTTGCCCGCGCGGGCGTGCGTAAAACGCAGCAGTTACCGTCCGGGAGCGCAAAATAGCACGTTGGCGACGGACGCCGCAAAAAAACGTCGTTTTTCGGCCATTTCGGCCGAAAACGGCTGCGTCGGCGCTCCAAAAACGAGCGCTTTGCCCGGCTAGAGGTCGGCGATCCTTTACCTAATTGTTGCGAAGGGCGGCGGGCGGAGAGGCGCAATTTTGCCCGCGGCGGGCGTGCGTAAAACGCAGCAGTTACCGTCCGGGAGGCGCAAAATAGCACGTTGGCGACGGACGCCGCAAAAAACGTCGTTTTTCGGCCATTTTCGGCCGAAAACGGCTGCGTCGGCGCTCCAAAAACGAGCGCTTTGCCCCGGCTAGAGGTCGGCGATCCTTTACCTAATTGTTGCGAAGGGCGGCGGGCGGAGAGGCGCAATTTTGCCCGCGCCGTGCGTAAAACGCAGCAGTTACCCCGGGAAGCCGCAAAAATAGCACGTTGGCGACGGACGCCGCAAAAAACGTCGTTTTCGGCCATTTTCGGCCGAAATCGGCGGTGCGTCGCTCCAAAAACGAGCGCTCTGCCCCGGCTAGAGGTCGGCGATCCTTTACCTAACTGTTGCGAAGGGCGGCGGCGGACAGGCGCAATTTTGCCGCGGCGGCGTGCGTAAAACGCAGCAGTTACCGCCCGGGAGGCGCAAAATAGCACGTTGGTAACGGACGCCCCAAAAACGTCATTTTTCGGCCATTTTCGGCCGAAATCGGCTGCGTCGCTCCAAAAACGAGCGCTCTGCCCCGGCTAGAGGTCGGCGATCCTTTACCTAACTGTTGCGAAGGGCGGCGGCGGACAGGCGCAATTTTGCCCGCGGCGGCGTGCGTAAAACGCAGCAGTTACCGCCCGGGAGGCGCAAAATAGCACGTTGGTAACGGACGCCCCCAAAAACGTCATTTTTCGGCCATTTTCGGCCGAAATCGGCTGCGTCGCGTCCAAAAACGAGCGCTCTGCCCCGGCTAGAGGTCGGCGATCCTTTACCTAACTGTTGCGAAGGGCGGCGGCGGACAGGCGCAATTTTGCCCGCGGCGGCGTGCGTAAAACGCAGCAGTTACCGCCCGGGAGGCGCAAAATAGCACGTTGGTAACGGACGCCCCAAAAACGTTTTTCGGCCATTTTCGGCCGAAATCGGCTGCGTCGCTCCAAAAACGAGCGCTCTGCCCCGGCTAGAGGTCGGCGATCCTTTACCTAACTGTTGCGAAGGGCGGCGGCGGACAGGCGCAATTTTGCCGGCGGCGGCGTGCGTAAAACGCAGCAGTTACCGCCCGGGAGGCGCAAAATAGCACGTTGGTAACGGACGCCCCAAAAACGTCATTTTTCGGCCATTTTCGGCCGAAATCGGCTGCGTCGCTCCAAAACGAGCGCTCTGCCCCGGCTAGAGGTCGGCGATCCTTTACCTAACTGTTGCGAAGGGCGGCGGCGGACAGGCGCAATTTTGCCCGCGGCGGGCGTGCGTAAAACGCAGCAGTTACCGCCCGGGAGGCGCAAAATAGCACGTTGGTAACGGACGCCCCCAAAAACGTCATTTTTCGGCCATTTTCGGCCGAAATCGGCTGCGTCGCGTCCAAAAACGAGCGCTCTGCCCCGGCTAGAGGTCGGCGATCCTTTACCTAACTGTTGCGAAGGGCGGCGGCGGACAGGCGCAATTTTGCCCGCGGCGGCGTGCGTAAAACGCAGCAGTTACCGCCCGGGAGGCGCAAAATAGCACGTTGGTAACGGACGCCCCAAAAACGTCATTTTTCGGCCATTTTCGGCCGAAATCGGCTGCGTCGCGTCCAAAAACGAGCGCTCTGCCCCGGCTAGAGGTCGGCGATCCTTTACCTAACTGTTGCGAAGGGCGGGCGGACAGGCGCAATTTTGCCGCGGCGGCGTGCGTAAAACGCAGCAGTTACCGCCCGGGAGGCGCAAAATAGCACGTTGGTAACGGACGCCCCCAAAAACGTCATTTTTCGGCCATTTTCGGCCGAAATCGGCTGCGTCGCGTCCAAAAACGAGCGCTCTGCCCCGGCTAGAGGTCGGCGATCCTTTACCTAACTGTTGCGAAGGGCGGCGGCGGACAGGCGCAATTTTGCCCGCGGCGGGCGTGCGTAAAACGCAGCTTACCGCCCGGGAGGCGCAAAATAGCACGTTGGTAACGGACGCCCCAAAAACGTCATTTTTCGGCCATTTTCGGCCGAAATCGGCTGCGTCGCGTCCAAAAACGAGCGCTCTGCCCCGGCTAGAGGTCGGCGATCCTTTACCTAACTGTTGCGAAGGGCGGCGGGCGGACAGGCGCAATTTTGCCCGCGGCGGGCGTGCGTAAAACGCAGCAGTTACCGCCCGGGAGGCGCAAAATAGCACGTTGGTAACGGACGCCCCAAAAACGTCATTTTTCGGCCATTTTCGGCCGAAATCGGCTGCGTCGCGTCCAAAAACGAGCGCTCTGCCCCGGCTAGAGGTCGGCGATCCTTTACCTAACTGTTGCGAAGGGCGGGGCGGACAGGCGCAATTTTGCCCGCGGCGGGCGTGCGTAAAACGCAGCAGTTACCGCCCGGGAGGCGCAAAATAGCACGTTGGTAACGGACGCCCCAAAAACGTCATTTTTCGGCCATTTTCGGCCGAAATCGGCTGCGTCGCTCCAAAAAACGAGCGCTCTGCCCCGGCTAGAGGTCGGCGATCCTTTACCTAACTGTTGCGAAGGGCGGCGGCGGACAGGCGCAATTTTGCCGCGGCGGGCGTGCGTAAAACGCAGCAGTTACCGCCCGGGAGGCGCAAAATAGCACGTTGGTAACGGACGCCCCAAAAACGTCATTTTTCGGCCATTTTCGGCCGAAATCGGCTGCGTCGGCGTCCAAAAACGAGCGCTCTGCCCCGGCTAGAGGTCGGCGATCCTTTACCTAACTGTTGCGAAGGGCGGCGGCCGGACAGGCGCAATTTTGCCCGCGGCGGGCGTGCGTAAAACGCAGCAGTTACCGCCCGGGAGGCGCAAAATAGCACGTTGGTAACGGACGCCCCCAAAAACGCATTTTTCGGCCATTTTCGGCCGAAATCGGCTGCGTCGCGTCCAAAAACGAGCGCTCTGCCCCGGCTAGAGGTCGGCGATCCTTTACCTAACTGTTGCGAAGGGCGGCGGCCGGACAGGCGCAATTTTGCCGCGGCGGCGTGCGTAAAACGCAGCAGTTACCGCCCGGGAGGCGCAAAATAGCACGTTGGTAACGGACGCCCCCAAAAACGTCATTTTTCGGCCATTTTCGGCCGAAATCGGCTGCGTCGGCGTCCAAAAACGAGCGCTCTGCCCCGGCTAGAGGTCGGCGATCCTTTACCTAACTGTTGCGAAGGGCGGCGGCGGACAGGCGCAATTTTGCCGCGGCGGGCGTGCGTAAAACGCAGCAGTTACCGCCCGGGAGGCGCAAAATAGCACGTTGGTAACGGACGCCCCAAAAATCATTTTTCGGCCATTTTCGGCCGAAATCGGCTGCGTCGCGTCCAAAAACGAGCGCTCTGCCCCGGCTAGAGGTCGGCGATCCTTTACCTAACTGTTGCGAAGGGCGGCGGCGGACAGGCGCAATTTTGCCGCGGCGGCGTGCGTAAACGCAGCAGTTACCGCCCGGGAGG
>CAAHFI011223557.1:0-19034 GCA_900893395.1 Euglena gracilis
TTTGTTATTTTGGGGCCCTCGAACAGTTGAGCAACACAAGGGATTTGCCCCCCAAAACAACCCGGAAAACACAAGGGATTTGCCCCCCAAAACGACTCGGAAACGCAAGGGATTTTTGTTATTTTGGGGCCTCGAACAGTTGAGCAACACAAGGGATTTGCAAAACCCCGGAAACACAAGGGATTTGCCCCCAAAACGACTCGGAAACACAAGGGATTTTGTTATTTTGGGGCCCTCGAACAGTTGAGCAACACAAGGATTTGCCCCCCAAACAACCCGGAAACACAAGGGATTTGCCCCCCAAAACGACCGGAAACACAAGGGATTTTGTATTTTGGGGCCCTCGAACAGTTGAGCAACACAAGGGATTTGCCCCCAAAACAAACCCGGAAACACAAGGGATTTGCCCCCAAAACGACTCGGAAACAGCAAGGGATTTGTTATTTTGGGGCCCTCGAACAGTTTGAGCAACACAAGGGATTTGCCCCCAAAACAACCCGGAAACACAAGGGATTTTACATATTTTTGGGGCCCTCGAACAGAGCAACACAAGATTTGCCCCCAAACAACCCGGAAACACAAGGGATTTGCCCCCAAAAACGACTCGGAAACACAAGGGATTTTGTTATTTTGGGGCCCTCGAACAGTTGAGCAACACAAGGGATTTGCCCCCAAAACAACCCGGAAACACAAGGGATTTGCCCCCAAAACGACTCGGAAACGCAAGGGATTTTGTTATTTTGGGGCCCTCGAACAGTTGAGCAACAACAAGGGATTTGCCCCCAAACAAACCCGGAAACACAAGGGATTTGCCCCCCAAAACGACTCGGAAACACAAGGATTTTGTTATTTTGGGCCCTCGAACAGTTGAGCAACACAAGGGATTTGCCCCCAAAACAACCCGGAAACACAAGGGATTTGCCCCCCAAAACGACTCGGAAACACAAGGATTTTGTATTTGGGCCCTCGAACAGTGACAACACAAGGGATTTGCCCCCAAAACGACCTCGGAAACACAAGGATTTTGTTTATTTTGGGGCCCTCGAACAGTTGGAGCAACACAAGGGATTTGCCCCCCAAAACAACCCGGAAACACAAGGGATTTGCCCCCCAAAACGACTCGGAAACACAAGGGATTTTGTTATTTTGGGGCCCTTCGAACAGTTTGAGCAACACAAGGGATTTGCCCCCCAAAACAACCCGGAAACACAAGGATTTGCCCCCCAAAACGATCGGAAACACAAGGGATTTTGTTATTTTGGGGCCCTCGAACAGTTGAGCAACACAAGGGATTTGCCCCCCAAAAACAACCGGAAACACAAGGGATTTTGTTATTTTGGGGCCCTCGAACAGTTGAGCAACACAAGATTTGCCCCCCAAAACAACCCGGAAACACAAGGGATTTGCCCCCAAAACGACTCGGAAAACACAAGGGATTTTTTATTTTGGGCCCTCGAACAGTTGAGCAACACAAGGATTTGCCCCCCAAAACAACCCGGAAACACAAGGGATTTGCCCCCCAAAACGACTCGGAAACGCAAGGATTTTGTTATTTTGGGGCCCTCGAACAGTTGAGCAACACAAGGGATTTCCCCCCAAAACAACCCGAAACACAGGGATTTGCCCCAAAACGACTCGGAAAACAAGGGATTTTGTTATTTTGGGGCCCTCGAACAGTTGACAACACAAGGGATTTGCCCCCCAAAACAACCCGGAAACACAAGGGATTTGCCCCCCAAAACGACTCGGAAACACAAGGATTTTGTTATTTTGGGGCCCTCGAACAGTTGAGCAACACAGGGATTTCACCCCAAAACAACCCGGAAACACAAGGATTGTTATTTTGGGCCCTCGAACAGTTGAGCAACACAAGGGATTTGCCCCCAAAACAACCCGGAAACACAAGGGATTTGCCCCCCAAAACGACTCGGAACACAAGGGATTTTGTTATTTTGGGGCCCTCGAACAGTTGAGCAACACAAGGGATTTGCCCCCCAAAACAACCCGGAAACACAAGGGATTTGCCCCCAAAACGACTCGGAAACGCAAGGGATTTGTTATTTTGGGGCCCTCGAACAGTTGAGCAACACAAGGGATTTGCCCCCCAAAACAACCCGGAAACACAAGATTTTGTTATTTTGGGGCCCTCGAACAGTGAAACACAAGGGATTTGCCCCCCAAAACAACCCGGAAAACACAAGGGATTTGCCCCCCAAAACGACTCGGAAACACAGGATTTTGTTATTTTGGGGCCCTCGAACAGTTGAACAACACAAGGGATTTGCCCCCCAAAACAACCGGAAACACAAGGGATTTGCCCCCAAAACGACTCGGAAACACAAGGGATTTTGTTATTTTGGGGCCCTCGAACAGTTGAGCAACACAAGGGATTTGCCCCCCAAAAACGACTCGGAAACACAAGGGATTTTGTTATTTTGGGGCCCTCGAACAGTTGAGCAACAACAAGGGATTTGCCCCCCAAAACAACCCGGAAACACAAGGGATTTGCCCCCAAAACGACTCGGAAACGCAAAGGGATTTTGTTATTTTGGGGCCCTCGAACAGTTGAGCAACACAAGGGATTTGCCCCCCAAAACAACCCGGAAACACAAGGATTTTGTTATTTTGGGCCCTCGAACAGTTGAGCAACACAAGGGATTTGCCCCCCAAAACAACCCGGAAACACAAGGGATTTGCCCCCCAAAACGACTCGGAAACACAAGGGATTTTGTTATTTTGGGCCCTCGAACAGTTGAGCAACACAAGGGATTTGCCCCCAAAACAACCCGGAAACACAAGGGATTTGCCCCCAAAACAACCGGAAACACAAGGATTTTGTTATTTTGGGGCCCTCGAACAGTTGAGCAACACAAGGGATTTGCCCCCCAAAACAACCCGGAAACACAAGGGATTTGCCCCCCAAAACGACTCGGAAACGCAAGGGATTTTGTTATTTTGGGGCCCTCGAACAGTTGAGCAACACAAGGGATTTGCCCCCCAAACAACCCGGAAACACAAGGGATTTGCCCCCAAACAACCCGGAAACACAAGGGATTTTGTTATTTTGGGGCCCTCGAACAGTTGAGCAACACAAGGGATTTGCCCCCCAAAACAACCCGGAACACAAGGGATTTGCCCCCCAAAACACTCGGAAACACAAGGGATTTTGTTATTTTGGGGCCCTCGAACAGTTGAGCAACACAAGGGATTTGCCCCCCAAAACAACCCGGAAACACAAGGGATTTGCCCCCCAAAACGACTCGGAAACACAAGGATTTTGTTATTTTGGGGCCCTCGAACAGTTGAGCAACACAATTTGCGCAAAACCAACAACCCGGAAACACAAGGGATTTTGTTATTTTGGGGCCTCGAACAGTTGAGCAACACAAGGGATTTGCCCCCCAAAACAACCCGGAAACACAAGGGATTTGCCCCAAAACGACTCGAAACAAAGGGATTTTGTTATTTTGGGGCCCTCGAACAGTTGAGCAACACAAGGGATTTGCCCCCCAAAACAACCGGAAACACAAGGGATTTTTTATTTTGGGGCCCTCGAACAGTTGAGCAACACAAGGGATTTGCCCCCCAAAACAACCCGGAAACACAAGGGATTTGCCCCCCAAAACGACTCGGAAACACAAGGGATTTTGTTATTTTGGGGCCCTCGAACAGTTGAGCAACACAAGGGATTTGCCCCCCAAAACAACCCGGAAACACAAGGGATTTGCCCCCCAAAACGACTCGGAAACACAAGGGATTTTGTTATTTTGGGCCCTCGAACAGTTGAGCAACACAAGGGATTTGCCCCCCAAAACAACCCGGAAACACAAGGGATTTGCCCCCAAAACGACTCGGAAACACCAAGGGATTTTTATTTTGGGGCCCTCGAACAGTTGAGCAACACAAGGGATTTCCCCCCAAAACAACCCGGAAACACAAGGATTTGCCCCCAAAACGACTCGGAAACACAAGGGATTTTGTTATTTTGGGGCCCTCGAACAGTTGAGCAACACAAGGGATTTGCCCCCCAAAACAACCCGGAAACACAAGGGATTTGTTATTTTGGGGCCTCGAACAGTTCAACACAAGGGATTTGCCCCAAAACAACCCGAAACACAAGGGATTTGCCCCCCAAAACGACTCGGAAACACAAGGATTTTGTTATTTTGGGGCCCTCGAACAGTTGAGCAACACAAGGGATTTGCCCCCCAAAACAACCCGGAAACACAAGGGATTTGCCCCCCAAAACGACTCGGAAACACAAGGGATTTTGTTATTTTGGGGCCCTCGAACAGTTGAGCAACACAAGGGATTTGCCCCCAAAACAACCCGGAAACACAAGGGATTTGCCCCCAAAACGACTCGGAAACACAAGGGATTTTGTTATTTTGGGGCCCTCGAACAGTTGAGCAACACAAGGGATTTGCACCCCAAAACGACTCGGAAACACAAGGGATTTTGTTATTTTGGGGCCCTCGAACAGTTGAGCAACACAAGGGATTTGCCCCCCAAAACAACCCGGAAACACAAGGGATTTCCCCCCAAAACGACTCGGAAACACAAGGATTTTGTTATTTTGGGCCCTCGAACAGTTGAGCAACACAAGGGATTTGCCACCCCAAAACAAACCTCGGAAACACAAGGGATTTTGTTATTTTGGGGCCCTCGAACAGTTGAGCAACACAAGGGATTTGCCCCCAAAACAACCCGGAAACACAAGGGATTTGCCCCCAAAACGACTCGGAAACACAAGGGATTTTGTTATTTTGGGGCCCTCGAACAGTTGAGCAACACAAGGGATTTGCCCCCCAAAACAACCCGGAAACACAAGGGATTTGCCCCCCAAAACGACTCGGAAACACAAGGGATTTTGTTATTTTGGGGCCCTCGAACATTGAGCAACACAAGGGATTTGCCCCCAAAACAACCCGGAAACACAAGGATTTTGTATTTTGGGCCCTCGCAGGAAACACAAGGGATTTGCCCCCCAAAACGACTCGGAAACACAAGGGATTTTGTTATTTTTGGGGCCCTCGAACAGTTGAGCAACACAAGGGATTTGCCCCCCAAAACAACCCGGAAACACAAGGGATTTTGTTATTTTGGGCCCTCGAACAGTTGAGCAACACAAGGGATTTGCCCCCAAAACAACCCGGAAACACAAGGGATTTGCCCCCCAAAACGACTCGGAAACACAAGGATTTTGTTATTTTGGGGCCCTCGAACAGTTGAGCAACACACAAGGGATTTGCCCCCCAAAACAACCCGGAAACACAAGGGATTTGCCCCCCAAAACGACTCGGAAACACAAGGGATTTTGTTATTTTGGGGCCCTCGAACAGTTGAGCAACACAAGGGATTTGCCCCCCAAAACAACCCGGAAACACAAGGGATTTGCCCCCCAAAACGACTCGGAAACACAAGGGATTTTGTTATTTTGGGGCCTCGAACAGTTGAGCAACACAAGGGATTTGCACCCCAAAACCAAAACCTCGGAAACACAAGGGATTTTGTTATTTTGGGGCCCTCGAACAGTTGAGCAACACAAGGGATTTGCCCCCAAAACAACCCGGAAACACAAGGGATTTGCCCCCCAAAACGACTCGGAAACGCAAGGGATTTTGTTATTTTGGGGCCCTCGAACAGTTGAGCAACACAAGATTTGCCCCCCAAAACAACCCGAAACACAAGGGATTTGCCCCCAAAACGATCGGAAACACAAGGGATTTTGTTATTTTGGGGCCCTCGAACAGTTGAGCAACACAAGGGATTTGCCCCCAAAACAACCCGGAAACACAAGGATTTGCCCCCCAAAACGACTCGGAAACACAAGGATTTTGTTATTTTGGGCCCTCGAACAGTTGAGCAACACAAGGGATTGCCCCCAAAACAACCCGGAAACACAAGGGATTTGCCCCCCCAAAACGACTCGGAAAACGCAAGATTTTGTTATTTTGGGCCCTCGAACAGTTGAGCAACACAAGGGATTTGCCCCCAAAAACAACCCGGAAAACGCAAGGATTTTGTTATTTTGGCCTCGAACAGTGAACAAACACAAGGGATTTGCCCCCCAAAACAACCCGGAAACAACAAGGGATTTGCCCCCCAAAACGACTCGGAAACGCAAGGGATTTTGTATTTTGGGGCCCTCGAACAGTTGAGCAACACAAGGGATTTGCCCCAAAACAAACCGGAAACACAAGGGATTTGCCCCCAAAACGACTCGGAAACACAAGGGATTTTGTTATTTTGGGGCCCTCGAAAGTTGAGCAACACAAGGGATTTGCCCCCCAAAACAACCCGGAAACACAGGGATTTGCCCCCAAAACGACTCGGAAACACAAGGGATTTTGTTATTTTGGGGCCCTCGAAAGTTGAGCAACACAAGGGATTTGCCCCCAAAACACCCGGAAACACAAGGATTTTGTTATTTTGGGGCCCTCGAACAGTTGACAACACAAGGGATTTGCCCCCCAAAACAACCCGGAAACACAAGGGATTTGCCCCCCAAAACGACTCGGAAACACAAGGGATTTTTGTTATTTGGGGCCCTCGAACAGTTGAGCAACACAAGGGATTTGCACCCCAAAACAACCCGGAAACACAAGGGATTTTGTTATTTTGGGGCCCTCGAACAGTTGAGCAACACAAGGGATTTGCCCCCAAAACAACCCGGAAACACAAGGGATTTGCCCCCCAAAACGACTCGGAAACACAAGGATTTTGTTATTTTGGGGCCCTCGACAGTTGAGCAACACAAGGGATTTGCCCCCCAAAACAACCCGGAAACAAAGGGATTTGCCCCCAAAACGACTCGGAAACAAGGGATTTTGTTATTTTGGGGCCCTCGAACAGTTGAGCAACACAAGGGATTTGCCCCCCAAAACACACCCGGAAACACAAGGGATTTTGTTATTTTGGGGCCCTCGAACAGTTGAGCAACACAAGGGATTTGCCCCCAAAACAACCCGGAAACACAAGGGATTTGCCCCCAAACGACTCGGAAACACAAGGATTTGTTATTTTGGGGCCCTCGAACACACAAGGGATTTGCCCCCAAAACAACCCGGAAACACAAGGGATTTGCCCCCAAAACGACTCGGAAACACAAGGGATTTTGTTATTTTGGGGCCCTCGAACAGTTGAGCAACACAAGGGATTTGCCCCCCAAAACAACCCGGAAACACAAGGGATTTTGTTATTTTGGGGCCCTCGAACAGTTGAGCAACACAAGGGATTTGCCCCCAAAACAACCCGGAAACACAAGGGATTTGCCCCCCAAAACGACTCGGAAACAAAAGGTTTTGGGGCCTCGAACAGTTGAGCAACACAAGGATTTGCCCCCCAAACAACCCGGAAACACAAGGGATTTGCCCCCCAAAACGACTCGGAAACACAAGGGATTTTGTTATTTTGGGGCCCTCGAACAGTTGAGCAACACAAGGGATTTGCCCCCAAAACAACCCGGAAACACAAGGGATTTGCCCCCAAAACGACTCGGAAACACAAGGGATTTTGTTATTTTGGGGCCCTCGAACAGTTGAGCAACACAAGATTTGCCCCCCAAAACAACCCGGAAACACAAGGGATTTGCCCCCAAAACGACTCGGAACACAAGGGATTTTGGGGCCCTCGAACAGTTGAGCAACACAAGGGATTTGCCCCCCAAAACAACCCGGAACACACAAGGGATTTGCCCCCCAAAACGACTCGGAAACACAAGGGATTTTGTTATTTTGGGCCCTCGAAAGTTGAGCAACACAAGGATTTGCCCCCCAAAACAACCCGGAAACACAAGGATTTGCCCCCAAAACGACTCGGAAACGCAAGGGATTTTGTTATTTTGGGGCCTCGAAACAGTTGAGCAACACAAGGGATTTGCCCCCCAAAACACCCGGAACACAAGGGATTGCCCCCAAACACTCGAAACACAAGGGATTTTGTTATTTTGGGGCCCTCGAACAGTTGAGCAACACAAGGGATTTGCCCCCCAAAACAACCCGGAAACACAAGGATTTGCCCCCCAAAACGACTCGGAAACACAAGGGATTTTGTTATTTTGGGGCCCTCGAACAGTTGAGCAACACAAGGGATTTTGCCCCCAAAACAACCCGGAAACACAAGGGATTTTGTTATTTGGGGCCCTCGAACAGTTGAGCAACACAAGGGATTTGCCCCCAAAACAACCCGGAAACACAAGGGATTTGCCCCCCAAAACGACTCGGAAACACAAGGGATTTTGTTATTTTGGGGCCTCGAACAGTTGAGCAACACAAGGGATTTGCACCCAAAACAAAACCCGGAAACACAAGGGATTTTGTTATTTTGGGGCCCTCGAACAGTTGAGCAACACAAGGGATTTGCCCCCCAAAACAACCCGAAACACAAGGGATTTGCCCCCAAAACGACTCGGAAACACAAGGGATTTTGTTATTTTGGGGCCCTCGAACAGTTGAGCAACACAAGGGATTTGCCCCCCAAAACAACCGGAAACACAAGGGATTTGCCCCCAAAACGACTCGGAAACGCAAGGGATTTTGTTATTTTGGGGCCCTCGAACAGTTAGCAACACAAGGGATTTGCCCCCCAAAACACCCGGAAACACAAGGGATTTTGTTATTTTTGGGGCCCTCGAACAGTTGAGCAACACAAGGGATTTGCCCCCAAAACAACCCGGAAACACAAGGGATTTGCCCCCCAAAACGACTCGGAAACACAAGGGATTTTGTTATTTTGGGGCCCTCGAACAGTTGAGCAACACAAGGGATTTGCCCCCCAAAACAACCCGGAAACACAAGGGAGTTATTTTGGGGCCCTCGAACAGTCGAGCAACACAAGGGATTTGCCCCCCAAAACAACCCGGAAACACAAGGGATTTGCCCCCAAAACGACTCGGAAACACAAGGGATTTTGTTATTTTGGGCCTCGAACAGTTGAGCAACACAAGGGATTTGCCCCCAAAACAACCCGGAAACACAAGGGATTTGCCCCCAAAACGACTCGGAAACACAAGGGATTTTTTATTTTGGGGCCCTCGAACAGTTGAGCAACACAAGGGATTTGCCCCCAAAACAACCCGGAAACACAAGGGATTTGCCCCCAAAACGACTCGGAAACACAAGGGATTTTGTTATTTTGGGGCCTCGAACAGTTGAGCAACACAAGGGATTTGCCCCCCAAAACAAACCCGGAAACACAAGGGATTTTGTTATTTTGGGGCCCTCGAACAGTTGAGCAACACAAGGGATTTGCCCCCAAAACAACCCGGAAACACAAGGGATTTGCCCCCAAAACGACTCGGAAACACAAGGGATTTTGTTATTTTGGGGCCCTCGAACAGTTGAGCAACACAAGGGATTTGCCCCCAAAACAACCCGGAAACACAAGGGATTTGCCCCCAAAACGACTCGGAAACGCAAGGGATTTTGTTATTTTGGGGCCCTCGAACAGTTGAGCAACACAAGGGATTTGCCCCCCAAAACACCCGGAAACACAAGGGATTTTGTTATTTTGGGGCCCTCGAACAGTTGAGCAACACAAGGGATTTGCCCCCAAAACAACCCGGAAACACAAGGGATTTGCCCCCAAAACGACTCGGAAACACAAGGGATTTTTTATTTTGGGGCCCTCGAACAGTTGAGCAACACAAGGGATTTGCCCCCCAAAACAACCCGGAAAACACAAGGGATTTGCCCCCAAAACGACTCGGAACACAAGGGATTTTGTTATTTTGGGGCCTCGAACAGTTGAGCAACACAAGGGATTTGCCCCCCAAAACAACCCGGAAACACAAGGGATTTTGTTATTTTGGGGCCCTCGAACAGTTGAGCAACACAAGGGATTTGCCCCCCAAAACAACCCGGAAACACAAGGGATTTGCCCCCAAAACGACTCGGAAACAAGGGATTTTGTTATTTTGGGGCCCTCGAACAGTTGAGCAACACAAGGGATTTGCCCCCCAAAACAACCCGGAAACACAAGGGATTTTGCCCCCAAAACGACTCGGAAACACAAGGATTTTGTTATTTTGGGGCCCTCGAACAGTTGAGCAACACAAGGGATTTGCCCCCAAAACAACCCGGAAACACAAGGGATTTGCCCCCAAAACGACTCGGAAACACAAGGGATTTTGTTATTTTGGGGCCCTCGAACAGTTGAGCAACACAAGGGATTTGCCCCCCAAAACAACCCGGAAACACAAGGGATTTTGTTATTTTGGGGCCCTCGAACAGTTGAGCAACACAAGGGATTTTGCCCCCAAAACAACCCGGAAACACAAGGGATTTGCCCCCAAAACGACTCGGAAACGCAAGGGATTTTTTATTTTGGGGCCCTCGAACAGTTGAGCAACACAAGGGATTTGCCCCCAAAACAACCCGGAAACACAAGGGATTTGCCCCCAAACGACTCGGAAACACAAGGGATTTTGTTATTTTGGGGCCCTCGAACAGTTGAGCAACACAAGGGAATTTGCCCCCAAACAACCCGGAAACACAAGGGATTTGCCCCCCAAAACGACTCGGAAACGCAAGGGATTTTGTTATTTTGGGGCCCTCGAACAGTTGAGCAACACAAGGGATTTGCCCCCCAAAACAACCCGGAAACACAAGGGATTTTGTTATTTTGGGGCCCTCGAACAGTTGAGCAACACAAGGGATTTGCCCCCAAACAACCAACGGAAACACAAGGGATTTGCCCCCAAACGACTCGGAAACACAAGGGATTTTGTTATTTTGGGGCCCTCGAACAGTTGAGCACACAAGGGATTTGCCCCCCAAAACAACCCGGAAACACAAGGGATTTGCCCCCAAAACGACTCGGAAACACAAGGGATTTTGTTATTTTGGGGCCCTCGAACAGTTGAGCAACACAAGGGATTTGCCCCCCAAAACAACCCGGAAACACAAGGGATTTTGTTATTTTGGGCCCTCGAACAGTTGAGCAACACAAGGGATTTGCCCCCAACAACCCGGAAACACAAGGGATTTGCCCCCAAAACGACTCGGAAACACAAGGGATTTTGTTATTTTGGGGCCCTCGAACAGTTGAGCAACACAAGGGATTTGCCCCCAAAACAACCCGGAAACACAAGGGATTTGCCCCCCAAAACGACTCGGAAAACAAGGGATTTTGTTATTTTGGGGCCCTCGAACAGTTGAGCAACACAAGGGATTTGCCCCCCAAAACAACCGGAAACACAAGGGATTTTGTTATTTTGGGGCCCTCGAACAGTTGAGCAAACACAAGGGATTTGCCCCCCAAAACAACCCGGAAACACAAGGGATTTGCCCCCAAAACGACTCGGAAACACAAGGGATTTTGTTATTTTGGGGCCCTCGAACAGTTGAGCAACACAAGGGATTTGCCCCCAAAACAACCCGGAAACACAAGGGATTTGCCCCCAAAACGACTCGGAAACAAGGGATTTTGTTATTTTGGGGCCCTCGAACAGTTGAGCAACACAAGGGATTTGCACCCCAAAACACCCGGAAACACAAGGGATTTTGTTATTTTGGGGCCCTCGAACAGTTGAGCAACACAAGGGATTTGCCCCCAAAACAACCCGGAAACACAAGGGATTTGCCCCCCAAAACGACTCGGAAACACAAGGGATTTTGTTATTTTGGGGCCCTCGAACAGTTGAGCAACACAAGGGATTTGCCCCCCAAAACAACCCGGAAACACAAGGGATTTGCCCCCAAAACGACTCGGAAACACAAGGGATTTTGTTATTTTGGGGCCCTCGAACAGTTGAGCAACACAAGGGATTTGACCCCAAAACACCGGAAACACAAGGGATTTTGTTATTTTGGGGCCCTCGAACAGTTGAGCAACACAAGGGATTTGCCCCCAAAACAACCCGGAAACACAAGGGATTTGCCCCCAAAACGACTCGGAAACACAAGGGATTTTGTTATTTTGGGGCCCTCGAACAGTTGAGCAACACAAGGGATTTGCCCCCCAAAACAACCCGGAAACACAAGGGATTTGCCCCCAAAACGACTCGGAAACACAAGGGATTTTGTTATTTTGGGGCCCTCGAACAGTTGAGCAACACAAGGGATTTGCCCCCAAAACAACCCGGAAACACAAGGGATTTGCCCCCCAAAACGACTCGGAAACACAAGGGATTTTGTTATTTTGGGGCCCTCGAACAGTTGAGCAACACAAGGGATTTGCCCCCCAAAACAACCCGGAAACACAAGGGATTTGCCCCCCAAAACGACTCGGAAACACAAGGGATTTTGTATTTTGGGGCCCTCGAACAGTTGAGCAACACAAGGGATTTGCCCCCCAAAACAACCCGGAAACACAAGGGATTTGCCCCCCAAACGACTCGGAAACACAAGGGATTTTGTTATTTTGGGGCCCTCGAACAGTTGAGCAACACAAGGGATTTGCCCCCAAAACAACCCGGAAACACAAGGATTTGCCCCCAACACGGACACAAGGGATTTGCCCCCCAAACGACTCGGAAACACAAGGATTTTGTTATTTTGGGGCCCTCGAACAGTTGAGCAACACAAGGGATTTGCCCCCAAAACAACCCGGAAACACAAGGATTTTGTTATTTTGGGGCCCTCGAACAGTTGAGCAACACAAGGGATTTGCCCCCCAAAAACCGGACACAAGGGATTTGCCCCCCAAAACGACTCGGAAACACAAGGGATTTTGTTATTTTGGGGCCCTCGAACAGTTGAGCAACACAAGGGATTTGCCCCCAAAACAACCCGGAAACACAAGGGATTTGCCCCCCAAAACGACTCGGAAACACAAGGGATTTTGTTATTTTGGGGCCCTCGAACAGTTGAGCAACACAAGGGATTTGCCCCCCAAAACAACCCGGAAACACAAGGGATTTGCCCCCCAAAACGACTCGGAAACACAAGGGATTTTGTTATTTTGGGGCCCTCGAACAGTTGAGCAACACAAGGGATTTGCCCCCCAAAACAACCCGGAAACACAAGGGATTTGCCCCCCAAAACGACTCGGAAACAAGGGATTTTGTTATTTTGGGGCCCTCGAACAGTTGAGCAACACAAGGGATTTGCCCCCAAAACAACCCGGAAACACAAGGGATTTGCCCCAAAACGACTCGGAAACACAAGGGATTTTGTTATTTTGGGGCCCTCGAACAGTTGAGCAACACAAGGGATTTGCCCCCAAAACAACCCGGAAACACAAGGGATTTGCCCCCCAAAACGACTCGGAAACACAAGGGATTTTGTTATTTTGGGGCCCTCGAACAGTTGAGCAACACAAGGGATTTGCCCCCAAAACAACCCGGAAACACAAGGGATTTTGTTATTTGGGGCCCTCGAACAGTTGAGCAACACAAGGGATTTGCCCCCCAAAACAACCCGGAAACACAAGGGATTTGCCCCCCAAAACGACTCGGAAACACAAGGGATTTTGTTATTTTTGGGGCCTCGAACAGTTGAGCAACACAAGGGATTTGCCCCCAAAACAACCCGGAAACACAGGGATTTGCCCCAAACGACTCGGAAACACAAGGATTTTGTTATTTTGGGGCCCTCGAACAGTTGAGCAACACAAGGGATTTGCCCCCCAAAACAACCCGGAAACACAAGGGATTTGCCCCCCAAAACGACTCGGAAACCAAGGGATTTTGTTATTTTGGGGCCCTCGAACAGTTGAGCAACACAAGGGATTTGCCCCCAAAAACAACCCGGAAACACAAGGATTTTGTTATTTTGGGGCCCTCGAACAGTTGAGCAACACAAGGGATTTGCCCAAAACAACCCGGAAAACACAAGGGATTTGCCCCCCAAACGACTCGGAAACCAAGGGATTTTGTTATTTTGGGGCCCTCGAACAGTTGAGCAACACAAGGGATTTGCCCCCAAAAACAACCCGGAAACACAAGGGATTTGCCCCCAAAAACGACTCGGAAACACAAGGGATTTTGTTATTTTGGGCCCTCGAACAGTTGAGCAACACAAGGGATTTGCCCCCAAAAACAACCCGGAAACACAAGGATTTTGTTATTTTGGGGCCCTCGAACAGTTGAGCAACACAAGGATTTGCCCCCAAACAACCCGGAAACACAAGGGATTTGCCCCCCAAAACGACTCGGAAACACAAGGATTTTGTTATTTTGGGGCCCTCGAACAGTTGAGCAACACAAGGGATTTGCCCCAACAACCCGAAACACAAGGGATTTGCCCCCAACGACTCGGAAACACAAGGGATTTTTATTTTGGGGCCCTCGAACAGTTGAGCAACACAAGGGATTTGCCCCCCAAAACAACCCGGAAACACAAGGGATTTGCCCCCAAAACGACTCGGAAACACAAGGGATTTTGTTATTTTGGGGCCCTCGAACAGTTGAGCAACAACAAGGATTTGCCCCCCCAAAACAACCCGGAAACACAAGGATTTGCCCCCCAAAACGACTCGGAAACGCAAGGGATTTTGTTATTTTGGGGCCCTCGAACAGTTGAGCAACACAAGGGATTTGCCCCAAAACAACCCGGAAACACAAGGGATTTTGTTATTTTGGGGCCCTCGAACAGTTGAGCAACACAAGGGATTTGCCCCCCAAAACAACCCGGAAACACAAGGGATTTGCCCCCCAAAAACGACTCGGAAACACAAGGGATTTTGTTATTTTGGGGCCCTCGAACAGTTGAGCAACACAAGGGATTTGCCCCCCAAAACAACCCGAAACACAGGGATTTGCCCCAAACGACTCGGAAACACAAGGGATTTTGTTATTTTGGGGCCCTCGAACAGTTGAGCAACACAAGGGATTTGCCCCCCAAACAACCCGGAAACACAAGGGATTTGCCCCCCAAAACGACTCGGAAAACGCAAGGGATTTTGTTATTTTGGGGCCCTCGAACAGTTGAGCAACACAAGGGATTTGCCCCCAAAACAACCCGGAAACACAAGGGATTGCCCCCCAAAACGACTCGGAAACACAAGGGATTTTGTTATTTTGGGGCCCTCGAACAGTTGAGCAACACAAGGGATTTGCCCCCCAAAACAACCCGGAAACACAAGGGATTTGCCCCCCAAAACGACTCGGAAACGCAAGGATTTTTGTTATTTTGGGGCCCTCGAACAGTTGAGCAACACAAGGATTTGCCCCCAAAACAACCCGGAAACACAAAGGGATTTGCCCCCCCAAAGACTCGGAAACACAAGGGATTTTGTTATTTTGGGGCCCTCGAACAGTTGAGCAACACAAGGGATTTGCCCCCCAAACAACCCGGAAACACAAGGGATTTGCCCCCAAAACGACTCGGAAACACAAGGGATTTTTGTTATTTTGGGGCCCCGAACAGTTGAGCAACACAAGGGATTTGCCCCCAAAACAACCCGGAAACACAAGGGATTTTGTATTTTGGGGCCCTCGAACAGTTGAGCAACACAAGGGATTTGCCCCCAAAACAACCGGAAACACAAGGATTTGCCCCCCAAAAGACTCGGAAAACAAGGGATTTTGTTATTTTGGGGCCCTCGAACAGTTGAAACACAAGATCCCCCCAAACACCCGGAAACAAGGGATTTGCCCCCCAAAACGACTCGAAACACAAGGGATTTTGTTATTTTGGGGCCCCTCGAACAGTTGAGCAACACAAGGGATTTTGCCCCCAAAACAACCCGGAAAACATGTTGGACAACACAAGGGATTTGCCCCCCAAAACGACTCGGAAACACAAGGGATTTTGTTATTTTGGGGCCCTCGAACAGTGAGCAACACAAGGGATTTGCCCCCAAAACGACCGGAAACACAAGGGATTTTGTTATTTTGGGCCCTCGAACAGTTGAGCAACACAAGGGATTTGCCCCAAACAACCGGAACACAAGGGATTTGCCCCCAAAACGACTCGGAAACACAAGGATTTTGTTATTTTGGGCCCTCGAACAGTTGAGCAACACAAGGGATTTGCCCCCCAAAAACAACCCGGAAACAAAGGGATTTGCCCCCCAAAACGACTCGGAAACACAAGGATTTTGTTATTTTGGGCCCTCGAACAGTTGAGCAACCAACACAAGGGATTTGCCCCCAAAACAACCCGGAAACACAAGGGATTTGCCCCAAACGACTCGGAAACGCAAGGATTGTTATTTTGGGGCCCTCGAACAGTTGAGCAACACAAGGGATTTGCCCCCCAAAACAACCGGAAACACAAGGGATTTTGTTATTTTGGGGCCCTCGAACAGTTGAGCAACACAAGGGATTTGCCCCCCAAAACAACCCGGAAACACAAGGGATTTGCCCCCAAAACGACTCGGAAACACAAGGGATTTTGTTATTTTTGGGCCCTCGAACAGTTGAGCAACACAAGGGATTTGCCCCCAAAAACCCGGAAACACAAGGATTTTGTTATGGCCTCGAACAGTTGAGCAACACAAGGGTTTTCCCCCAAACCCGGAAACACAAGGAGTTATTTGCCCTCGAACAGTGACAACACAAGGGATTTGCCCCCCAAAACGACTCGGAAACACAAGGGATTTTGTTATTTTGGGGCCCTCGAACAGTTGAGCAACACAAGGGATTTGCCCCCCAAAACAACCCGGAAACACAAGGGATTTGCCCCCCAAAACGACTCGGAAACACAAGGGATTTTGTTATTTTGGGGCCCTCGAACAGTTGAGCAACACAAGGGATTTGCCCCCCAAAACAACCCGGAAAACAAGGGATTTGCCCCCAAAACGACTCGGAAACACAAGGTTTTGTTATTTTGGGGCCCTCGAACAGTTTGAGCAACACAAGGGATTTGCCCCCCAAACAACCCGGAAACACAAGGGATTTGCCCCCCAAAACGACTCGGAAACACAAGGATTTTGTTATTTTGGGGCCCTCGAACAGTTGCGCAACACAAGGGATTTGCCCCCAAAAACGACCCGGAAACACAAGGGATTTGCCCCCCAAAACGACTCGGAAACACAAGGGATTTTGTTATTTTGGGCCCTCGAACAGTTGAGCAACACAAGGGATTTGCCCCAAAACAACCCGGAAACACAAGGGATTTGCCCCCAAAACGACTCGGAAACGCAAGGGTTTTTGTTATTTTGGGGCCCTCGAACAGTTGAGCAACACAAGGGATTTGCCCCCCAAAACAACCGGAAACACAAGGATTTTGTTATTTTGGGGCCCTCGAACAGTTGAGCAACACAAGGGATTTGCCCCCCAAACAACCGGAACACAAGGGATTGCCCCCCAAAACGACCGGAAACACAAGGGATTTTGTTATTTTGGGGCCCTCGAACAGTTGAGCAACACAAGGGATTTGCCCCCAAAAAACAACCGGAAACACAAGGGATTTGCCCCCAAAACGACTCGGAAACGCAAGGGATTTTGTTATTTTGGGGCCTCGAACAGTTGAGCAAACAAGGATTTGCACCCAAACAACCCGGGAAACACAAGGGATTTGTTATTTGGGGCCCTCGAACAGTTGAGCAACACAAGGGATTTGCCCCCCAAAACAACCCGGAAACACAAGGGATTTGCCCCCCCAAAACGACTCGGAAACCAAGGGATTTTGTTATTTTGGGGCCCTCGAACAGTTGAGCAACACAAGGGATTTGCCCCCAAAACAACCGGAAACACAAGGGATTTTGTTATTTTGGGGCCCTCGAACAGTGAGCAACACAAGGGATTTTCCCCCCAAACACCTCGGAAACACAAGGGATTGTTATTTTGGGGCCCTCGGAACAGTTGAGCAACACAAGGGATTTGCCCCCAAAACGACTCGGAAACACAAGGTTTGTTATTTTGGGGCCCTCGAACAGTTGAGCAACACAAGGGATTTGCCCCCAAAACAACCCGGAAACACAAGGGATTTGCCCCCAAAACGACTCGGAAACACAAGGGATTTTGTTTATTTTGGGGCCCTCGAACAGTTGAGCAACACAAGGGATTTGCCCCCAAAACAACCCGGAAACACAAGGATTTGCCCCCCAAAACGACTCGGAAACACAAGGATTTTGTTATTTTGGGGCCTCGAACAGTTTGAGCAACACAAGGGATTTTGCCCCCCAAAACAACCCGGAAACACAAGGGATTTGCCCCCCAAACGACTCGGAAACACAAGGATTTTGTTATTTTGGGGCCCTCGAAACAGTTGAGCAACACAAGGGATTTGCCCCCCAAAACAACCCGGAACACAAGGGATTTGCCCCCCAAAACGACTCGGAAACAACAAAGGGATTTTGTTATTTTGGGGCCCTCGAACAGTTGAGCAACACAAGGGATTTGCCCCCCAAAAAACCCGGAAACACAAGGGATTTGCCCCCAAAACGACTCGGAAACACAAGGGATTTTGTTATTTTTGGGGCCCTCGAACAGTGAGCAAACACAGGATTTGCCCCCCAAACAACCCGGAAACACAAGGATTTTTGTTATTTTTGGGGCCCTCGAACAGTTGAGCAACACAAGGGATTTGCCCCCCAAACAACCCGGAAACACAAGGGATTTGCCCCCAAAACGACTCGGAACACAAGGGATTTTGTTATTTTTGGGGCCCTCGAACAGTTGAGCAACACAAGGGATTTGTCCCCCCAAAACAACCCGGAAACACAAGGGATTTGCCCCCCAAAACGACTCGGAAACGCAAGGGATTTTGTTATTTTGGGGCCCTCGAACAGTTGAGCAACACAAGGGATTTGCCCCAAAACAACCCGGAAACACAAGGGATTTTGTTATTTTTGGGGCCCTCGAACAGTTGGCAACACAAGGATTTGCCCCCCAAAACAACCCGGAAACACAAGGGATTTGCCCCCCAAAACGACTCGGAAACACAAGGGATTTTGTTATTTTTGGGCCCTTCGAACAAGCTTGAGCAACACAAGGGATTTGCCCCCCAAAAACAACCCGGAAACACAAGGGATTTGCCCCCAAAACGACTCGGAAACGCAAGGGATTTTGTTATTTTGGGGCCCTCGAACAGTTGAGCAACACAAGGGATTTTGCCCCCCAAAACAACCCGGAAACACAAGGGATTTGCCCCCCAAAACGACTCGGAAACACAAGGGATTTTGTTATTTTGGGGCCCTCGAAC